>JAUZNK010002831.1:235-27533 GCA_035046665.1 Euphysa ruthae | reverse complement strand
ATGATGATGATGATGATGATGATGATGATGATGATGATGATGATGATGATGATGATGATGATGATGATGATGATGATCCATTTCTAATGTTTAATAACAATTACTTAATATTACTTAAAGTGAAATAATAAAATCAAATCATTTTGATTCGTGCCTAATTTTTGTTACAATTTATATTAGATGTATTATTTAGAAATATTAGATGTATTTATTTAATATATAAATAACACAGGTATATCATAAATAGTGAAGGATTATGGACACATAACCACATTTTAAATAAGGAGAAGAAATTGGTTAAATAGTAGACCTTTGTACAATTAAGATTTCAGAGACATAAATATACTAGCTAAAACTTAATTTACTTAAAAGAATTCCTTAAAATACATATTAGTCTTAAAGAAAAAAAAAAGAGAGCTTATGATTTTGTTTCCATAACTTATTTAAATAAAGCTTGTAAAAAAACATGCTTTGATCGGGGAAGAATAGGATCTGTTTTAAGTTGCTTGGGTAAACTCTTCCAGTCAAGGATACAGTGAAAAGAAACGGAATTGATACCATAGGTACAAGTTTGTTTAAGTGTTACCACGAGGTTGTTGATTTAAATTAGATGGAGTTGCTCTCCAACTCGTTTGACAAAAAAATTGTTAAACACTGCTTGTAGTTTGGAACGTTGATGTTACTATGCTAGTTGACAGTTCAGGATATGGACTAGATCATGGAAAGTTTGGATGATGGAAAGAGAAAAAAGGAGTTTATAATCGCAATGAAGAGGTTGGAATATATTAACCGAAATGCTTTTTTGCTGCAGAGAAAATATTCTGTTAAGGAGAGGGTTTTGAGACTGGCCCCATACTTGACATGCATATCTGAGGTGTGAGTTAAAAATTGTATGATAAATGTTTAATAAAGTTTCAAGGCGACAAAGTGTCTGACTTTTGCTAACATTCCATTTGATCATGAGAGTTTTAGTGAAAGATTTTGAGTATGACTTTTAATAGAAATTATCATCGATTTGAGCACCAAGATATTTCATTGTGTTAAAAAGTTTAATTTTTTCTCCACTTGGTTTAAAATTTAACGGTTTAGGTAAATTCTATTTTTTTATTTAGAGAGATTCCACATGATTTAAAAAATATTAATTCAGTTTTGCTCAGATTAATGAAATTTAGGTATGTTTTTTTATCAATTCCATTGCATTTCATGTGTGTCCATTGACTGCACAAATCATATTTTAGATCCTTGTGGTTTTTAGCTACAGACTTTCTACAAGCTTTGCATGGAAATTTAATAGCCATGGAATGTAGAAGAAAAAAAAGCATGACCTAATTAAGGTAGCTCCAGGGTAAAAAAAAAACAAATTTATTAGTAAGTTGTTTCCAAAAATATATAACAATAATAAATAATATTAAATTTCAGGTAATATTTATGTAGAAATGAGACATTGTTTCCAGGCTGGTGAATATTCCTCCTTTAGAAATGCTACAGCAACGGTTATTTGTGTCGAATTTTGACCAATAGTAAAAAGCATGAAAAAATAAATAAAATCTTAGGAAACCACTAAACAAAGGAGAATAAACTAAGAGCGATTAGGAAAGAATATACAGATACTGTGATAGGAAAAGGAGGGAATGCCTATTCTTGTGGAAGATTTTAATATTTTTTAATGTATATTTTGTATTTTGTTGATTTTCTGGAAATGTTTAATTTTCATATTTCAAACACGAATATATTTACAATGATGAGAAATTTCTAAGTCAGAGCATATTCATCAAGTTGATTCCTAGGGCTGGGACCAAGATTTACACAAGTTTCTTCTTTATTTAGAATTTTATAGACAATTTACCTTAAAAATGAAAATTTTAGTATACTGAACTTAGATACCTGCCATTTTTGTAATTTTTGATGAATTTATTTTAAATCTGTTTTGTTCCTTAGTATAACTAACTACTAACTATGTTAGAAGATATTCTGAAGAATTTAATCGTTTTGCAACAATATATGCTGAGAAATTCATGTTCAAAATTCCTTAAGTTTTCACCAACAAAAATAGTATTTTATCAAAAAAAAATATTTCGTAAAGATACCTTGTCTTAATATTTTTAACTTATTAATTGTTACAAGTCCCTAATAATAACCATATCCCATCATTTTCAGTGTTATTCCAATGTTCGTTTTCTTTTCCCAGTGCGTTTTTAAAATTATTGTTTCACGAAGTCCTCTGTTCACCAGGTCGTCTATGTTTTTTGTGTCATCTACATTCGTTTCTTTTAACATTAAAATTTCTTTAATAAGCGCATCTATTTCGCTTTTTTAACCAGAAATTACGTTGTCAGTGTTCTATGCATGGCTTGTTAGATCACGTACTTTTAATGACATCTAGTTTTTCACTGATGGAACATAAGATTTCTTTCTTTAATTTATCGTGTGAAGTATCTAGGAGCGCTTGAAATTTTCCGAGGCTGATATCCATGGTTAGTTTGAGTAAGTACGTAAGAATAGATTTAAGAGTTCTGGGAGATGGAACGTTAAGATAAATGCGCATAATTAAATGATAGATTTAGTTTATTTTCTAGTAGAAAGTACGCCATGTTATTTCTTCAATCGCCGGCCGGAAAAGCAGCCGAAATTATCAATAACCAAATTGTAAAATATTTGTTTATTTTAGATCACCTGTAAAGAGCTTAGGGGCTTTCGACAAAAGACTGGATCACCGTTGCCTTCCATTATGATTAACTTTTTAAATTAAACTCATCAATAGAAATTAACCATTATATAAATAATTTTAATTAATTTTTTACCATCAACGTTGCATTTGCTGTAAAGACAGGCTTGATCAAGAAAGGTGTGCGATAACTCTCGAACGCCATAGCACACACCACTTTCAATTTTGGTGTGGGGTCAATCAGGTGTTTGTCAAAATTGACAAACCACATCATGCCACAATGTATGATAATGAATTTTTTATTTTTCACAAACAGCAGGTCATCTTTTTGTTATGATGTGCGATGATCATAAACCCCTCAATTTTTCTCAACACCAAACCTATGAATATATTAACGTTTTATGGTGGAAATTTTCCATTTTAATAAACAGTCATTAAATATTCACAATATATGGATCATCAATTGAAATAACTTTAACCAAATATATAGCTAATAATGCAGGAAACATGTAGAAAATAAGGAATTAGAACATGTTTGTCTTTACTGGTCGTCAGGAAATGAATTTTATGGATTCCTCTTCCCATATTGGCATTGCTATGTAATGTGGTGGGTCAATTTTAAATTATATTATGCGGCAACAAATTCAACTGCAAAAACTCAAGATTTACAGTATTTTTGAAATTACAATTTCAACAAAACAAAGATGTTACCTTTGAAAACTTCAGAGGCATTTTTATAAGTTTTTTCGATTTTTTGAAATAGTAGTGAAATTTTTGACAAATAAAAAGAGCTGAACCTATTTAACCAGATGCATCATGCAACATGTAGTGTAAAGCCATCGGCCGATCACAAGCATAGATGATAGAATTTAAATTGACTTTACAAAAAATTACAAACTGACGTTGATAAAATAATTTTTAGCTAAAAACAAATGTATATTAGCATATCATTTCAATTATAACTGTTAAAACCCTAATTTTTGTGTTATGAAAACATAAAGTTTCGTTAAAGTTGGTTTTTCCAGCTTATTTTTTATAAGGTGTATTATTATTAGCTATAGTTTCAACCTCGCTAAGTGCATGAAGTAAAAAATGCCTCCATATAGATGCATGCGGTGGTCAGCCTTTCAAACTATTACCTTTCGGAACATATTAAGCCATTATAATTTAGTTCATAACAATGAAGTAAATTTAGAGGCAAAGTTTCAAGCCGATGGTTGTCCTGTTCTATTTTAAGTATAGCTCATTTTATAGATGTGTTGTAGGGATACATCGAAATGTTTATGAAGGAACAGAAGTATAAACCACTATTGCAAACCAGGTAACTATACTTCTATGCCTCTTTTTTCTTTGAATTGGCTCTCTGTAAAATCAAATATGCATATATTGGTTTTATAAATATGAATTGTCATAAACCATGGGTCGACCATGGTCAGTTTTGAGTCTAAATTCTTTCGGTTGACCATAAACCATGGTCAAGATTCAGCAGGGGAAATTAATATATTATTATTTGAATATTTTTTTATGATGTAAATACGTAATTGGGTTCGACACATTGCCTGAAGTGAGACTGATATGATTGGTAAATTGCTTAGTGATATATTTGAACTGAATAATAACTTATTGTTTTTTGTGTATTTCAGATTGAAATGGAAATTAACATTCGAAGAAGTGCAGTATTATTTCTACTTAAAGTAAAGGAACAAAATGAAATTTTACAATTTTTTGTTCTTTGTGTTCCACACAAAAATTATTGCTTCAAATTTTTATATGTTTTTGTATAAGTAGTTATTAATCTTGTAGATTATCGATTTTGCTTTCTAAAGGTCGGTTTCCACTTGTCCTCTTGGCAATGGCAACCAAGAACGGGAAAATATTCACACGAGCATAAGCATTTTTTCCAAAATATAATAATTATTTTATGTAATTGCTAATGTGTGATTATGATGTACTCGTCTCAGACTTAATTCATCATATGTATTTTTTTCACAACCTGTTTTTAATATATCGATATTATACTAGTGGTAAACAAAAATTAAATCTATTTGAAAGTTAGCAAAAGCCTAACTTATTTTACCGGATGACCATGAGATAATCTCTATCTGTTTCAGATTGCTATGAATTCCTTTGTTAACTGTACATCAAGCCTTGTTCATCAAATTCTAGAATGAGTTAAAAATAAAATTATTACACTTATTAATGGCGAACAAAAGCTTGTAATAGAAGATATAAATAATCAAGCTCAACGCTTTTCCGGTATAGAAAACGAATCACCCCAAATGTCATATTTCAAGCATAATTTTAAGTGTGTACCATTTTCTCAATTACTATATGGCAACAGAAATAGATGGAACACTCCTCCAATATGAAATGCGACTAGTACTTTTACTTTTCATAGAGTTATTACTTTAGAAGATATCAACGGGTCAATTTCAAGCCGTTGTTATGGTGATACTGAAATCAGTGAAAAGCCAAATCCACTAAGAGAGTTTGTGATTATTGGGGGTACGGAAAAGTATAGATTAAAGTATAACGCACCACAAGCTCATCTGGATTTTATTCTTATGAGCAGCTTGTTGACTATAACATTAACAACCATAACATATAATACAACAACAATAACATGGTTCATTTTCCCAAAACGCATTTTCCGCAAAGCGCAAAAGAAGTTCTATAAAATAACAAATATAGACTCTAGAGTCGAAGGTCATCAAAATCCTCCACAAAGATTCTTTTGTTTCCTTTTCTTTCATTTTATCATTATATCCTTTTTTTATTGTTCCAATTCTTTTTCGCTGTTTTTTTTTCACTTCGTTACTTGACTTCAGCTTCATTTTCTTTACCCGTATGGTGTCTATTGAACAAGAAGATTCTGATGAGCTTGCAACGCGCAAGTCAAAATGTTCCAAAACTTTCCAACAACTTGCTAGCCATTATTTTAGTGTAAAACGGCTGAAAATTCACCTGTCTTAATAGTACCTTTATTTACAAATGTTGTTTTGGGTACCCTTGACCATATGACGGCGTTCAGTGCTTCATTTGCATTCTACGTCATTCCGTGAAGGCATTTTTCCAATAAATCGTCAGCTTGTACAAATTTCCCATATTGCTCCGAATAGCTATTCCATAGTAATTTTACATAGTTTTAATATAAAATTTTCCTCTGCAAGATTATGGGGTTTTTGTGGCCTTGACCAGATTTCTAAAGCGGGTACCAAGACTTTTCTGCACATGGCCCACACTTTTCAATTTGACCAGAGTGATGTTTTGCTCTTCATATTGTTTTGAATTTACGTCATTGAAGGAACTTGTATTCCCATTTCCAAGATATTCCTTGTAAATCAAAGCATTCTTGGTAAATGAACGGCAGAACATATCGACAGCACCTGCAGACTCCATTGCACCTCATAGTTTCACGTAGTTGATTTGACAGTAATGGTCCAGCTTCCATATTCGTTACTATCCTCAGTGCCAAATATGGAAACTGGTCTCTTTCTTTCCTTCCCAGATTCTACAGCCATAACAAAATTTCGATTTTGTATCAATGTAAATACACCTGCCACTTGCAATAGCTGCGACAATACCATGCAATGATACTTTTCCTCGTTTTTGCTAAGATCCATCAATTGACACGCGCGTACAAGGTATGCCAATGACTTCATCGATGCGATTGACCAATTTAGCAGCAACTTTCATTGTCTTTTTTCTACAGAAGTTTTATCTGCAACCGTTACTTTTCGGTTAATGTGCTGAAAAGCGTTTTCTGGCAAGCACTTTATGTTCATAACCGATAAAAACGTTTTCATGGGTGTAAAATCACAACCAATATTTCATCCCTTTTTTTATCTCCTCACTTTTCACCTCAGTAGAAGTGTAGCAGGACTTATGCAAGGTACAACAGGAACACTTTACAGTCAGACAGTGTGTAGATCTTTTTCTTTTGCATGTGAAATAGGACATTTTGAGTGCAGCGTGACATTCTGGAAGAGCGAGTTCACCGCATACTTTTTGCAGAATTGAAAAATGCATGCACAGAAAAAAGTCTCTTTGAGAGTCATCAGCAGAAGCACAAGAAGAATCATTAATTCTATTATTAATAAAAGCATTAGTAATTTTTCTTTTACTTGCACAAGATGAAAGAGAAGCAATGTTTAAGACATTTTTTGCAACTACACCGGTTCACTTATTCTCTTTTTTCCTTGCTAAATTTTCTTTTACTTCCAGCACTGCTTTGAAATTTTATTTAATTATCTATCAATTTTATTATTTGCTTTCAATGAACAAGTATAGAAATAATATAAAGTATATAAGACAGTTAAAGTTAAAACACAAGATTCAATAAGACACAGCTTCAAATTAATTGTGGTTTCAAGTTATGGAGTTTAGAACGGCAAAAAGTAGCAAATTAGAATACAAGAACACCATGTAAATCGGGGTGGGAAGAGAGATAAAGGTGCTTTGAATAAACTTTATGGTTGCTATGGTGAGTTACTAGGGAATATAATACCTATTGAATGATACTCAACCCACAAAATCTCAAAAATAGAAAAAGATATCAAGTTCTGGTTTTCACAATATTGTAACTGAATAAAATATTGTTCTCATGGCGTTAAAAGTTAAAAAGTACATTTTTTTTTTCTCCAAAAACAAGATTTTTTATAGGTCTTATGTAGAAATAAACTAGCTCTTTTCTCGTCAAACATTATCTATCTAAGTTAATTTTGGAAAATCATATATTTTGGGTATGAATAGTTTCAAAGTAAATAACTAAATGAAATAAACAAAACAAGGAATATCAAAGGTGTATTGTGACATCAATTTTTATTTCCATTTGATAGACTAAAAAGTGTTTCACAGATGATGTGATGAAATAAAATCTCACATGCTTTATTTTGATGTACGCTACATCTATTTTTAGCAAATATTCTTGATGTAAGAATAAGGTTCGCATCTCGAAAGCTGCAAGCCAAATATTCTTTTTTACTTTTGCAAGGATTTATACTGTTCTACCTATTCTAGCTATCATTTTCTTAAAAACGTAGGTACTTTCCTGTTAGTCCAAGCAGCTTCGGAAATACAGTATTTATTTCTTTTTGTTTAAAATTTTCTCCATTTAACGATTTTGAAATTTTGATACAAGATATCCAAAATAACACTAGTCCAATTATCATAAAATTTTGAGAGCAGTTTTGTTTATTCATAGTCCATGCGCCAAACCTTTTTAAAATTTTATTTGTAAATTAGTTAATTATCTAATTTTGCTTAACGAGCTAACCGAAATTATGCGAGAATTTTCTCAACATTTAGGGGTTCAGCGCATCAAGCCAGTTGGTATGAACTACCGGCCAAAATTTTGAAATGAAAATCTTTATCAGCTCTTTTGTTACCTTTGGTCAAAAATCTGTGCTACTTCAATGAGTAGCTAGGTAAGTAATTACACACCTTTTTTTTTTTTTACCTGTTTTTCATATATTTCATATGTCATTGTATTATTATAAAAGCTGCTATGACACATTGACTTTAAGAGCAATGGTTAATTTCACATTTCAAAAAACATTATTTTCACTCTACATCCCCAAGAAAATCACGAAATTTACACTTTTAATTTTTTTAAATGGAGCCGAAAATCTTTTCCTGGACTCAGGATTGATTTCTTACTAATCAGTTTCTGCAGAAAAAAGCATATAAATTTTCAGTAGAAGCTGAATTTTTCTAAAAAATTGATTTTATTTAACCAAGTCATTCAATTTAAATTTCAAGGAAATTTCAGAAAAGCTATTAAATGTAAATAAAAAAAATCACAGAATAGCCAAGTATAATTTTTGTGCTATTGCAAGCATAGAAGAAATACCGAAATTTATTTGGTAAAAAGGGAAACAGATAAGAAAAACTTAAATGCTTTAATTTTATATCCTCAGTTTAAAAAAATAAAAAAATAGGGGGCATGGAGCAAAAAAGTCATTGAGACATCAGTAGAACAATAAACCTGAATTTGCAATGGAAGGTACAAAAACAATACCCGGATAGCTCAGATGTAAGACAATTGATTCCCAACCATAAGGTTCCACGTTCAAATCTGGGTATTGCCCACTCAGCGTGTAAGTAGCATCCCATTTGATAATTTTATGGTTGTCTGCCTAAGCGGTTATTTACCGCAAGTTCAAATGGGAGCTCTAAGTACGCCAGAACCGTAAGTAGCCATTTCTTATTGAGTTTGACTTTCGAAGATCTCCCCCCATTATTTGTAATAAATAAAAAAAAAAAAAAAAAAAACTTGTGGGTGAGAAAATCGCCAGCATTGATTACTTTTAGTTAATCAAAATTTTAATCGAAAGGTATAATTTTACTCATAATTTTAGAATCACATGTAATATATATATTCATGCATTTTCTTGAGCCAAGTATACTCTTATGAGAGAGTTCCTTAATTTTAGAGATTATTTAATGCTTATATGTAAGCGATTCAAAATTTTTGCATTGGTATAGATTTAAAATACAGTTGCTACTAGCTGTTTGCATAACTTCAAGTATATAATAATACAAAAAAAAAACACGTCCTTAGACAATCAGTACATAAGATTACTGATTACAAATGGATAGTAGCTAAAAGCTCCAATGAAAAGGGATTTTTTCACTATGATTTCTTATAAAAGGATCGCACAAGGGCCCTTCTGGAAATATTGTCTCGGAAATTTGTTAGTTTCCCACGTTAAATATAACATTCTCATTCTCTTTAAATTTTTCCCACTCACGAAACAATAAAAGTATTTTTAAAAATAAAAGGTCAAAACCAGTTTATAATTCGGTGAGAATGAGACTTTTAAAACAACTTTTAAGATTTTCTTAGTAATAACAGGTGGCAATCTAAAACATTATAAACCAAACAAAATTCTTATCGTATTTTGTACGCATAGTAGCGCATCAATCATGAACTACTATGTTTAAAAACTTGTTAGTGCAAATTTATCGTTCTAAAAACTTTTACAGAATGTAAAGTTAGGCTAAACCCTGTTATGCTTGCTCGTGGTTTTTTAATAACAGGTTAATTTTCGGAATCCACTTCATCTTCAAAGAAAAAATGGTTATCTTCACTAGATGACTCTTCATTAAAATCTATTTAGAAGTCAATTTTTTATTTAAAATAATTTATTATTTTTTTTTTTTCAAAAAATTATTATTTTGTTGATTGATTGATTGGTTTTTTAATGAATTCCTGGGTTGATGTTTCAAAAAAAAAAAGTGATTATACGCATACATTCATGTGTCGCCATTACCCAACATTTTACTCTATTTTTGCTTTATCTGGTCGATGGGGACTCGAATAAAATTTAAACTCCCCTGAGTAAAAAAAAAACCGTTATTCCAATGCGTCATTTACTCGAAAATAAATTTTAAACAAACATCAACAACCGTATTGTTGGCAACAACCGTAGCAAGAAAAAAAAACCCGTCAATTTCAGATAAAAAAAAAAAAGCCATATTTTAGATCCACGTAAACAAAAACTAAATATTCCCGAAAATAAACACAAACTATCTATTAGGAACATAAAACCCGCTCTAGATTTATACATAACGAAAAAAGTATACTATATTTTTATCATATTAAAACAAAAAAGAAAAAAAAAAAATTACAAAGATTAATTTGCAGAAGATTGATATGAAATATGAGATCGACCACTGTTTCACGGTGCCTTTCGACAATCTGAATAAACCTAATCTATCATTGATCGTGGTGAAGTAATTAAATATATCTTACTTCGTGTTTATAACATCATATAAAAATAAGCTCTATAAATATAAAATGCTGATATTTACAAATTTTTTACGAAAATTATGATTTGTCAAATCCATGTGTTAGATCCACTTGTTAGACTTTGTGAAACGTCCTGTCTGAAATATCAATATCAGCGTTTGGACCCCGAAAATCAAAACTCCCCACAAATAGCACGACTTTACCGGTATTGTAAAAATCTCCGCCTGAAAATATGACAAGAAAAGCATTATAAAATCTATTCTTGAGCTTCGATTGGAGTTATTGATACTTTGATTGATAAAGTAAATTCTGTTTTTAACAATATGAAAAGGATTTTACAACTGATGCTGATATTTGGGATCAGCCTATAATTTGTATAATTTAAACATCTTCCAACACGTTGTTTGAGAAATATATTTTAGCCCAACCACGCTTAAAAAAAAACCGACTAAGACTTGTGCGCCTCCTAAAAACTTTTAGCGATACCTACGACCGTAAAAAGATTTTCTATAAACAGAGACAGCTTTAAGGGGTCAAATTCCTTACCACAAGAAAAAAATTTGCATGCCTAGAACCAATTTTTATTGCAAAATCCCCAATCTGCCTACCCATGTACTCAACTGAAAAAATGGATATAATACAAAAAAAATAATTTTTTAAAAGTTAGCATTTCAAAATGTTTTATTTCTTTAAAGTTCTATTGCAAATCCCAAAACTTAATTATGTTCCTAAGATACAAAATTTGGGGATTTTGTGTGACATTTAAAATTAGCATACCAACGCCTTAGCAACAAGCTTTTGAGGAGTTTAGATATGGCCCAAAACCCCCCTATATTGTTTCACTGGGTGCACCGTTTATCTTCAATTTGCTAAACGGGACTGTTAGCCATATACTGAAAGAACATAATATAAATTTTAGAATTAATTTTCATTAATATAATTTTTTTTTTTCAGTTATAACTTTTTTGCAAGCTTTTTGAGACAACACAACAACTTCAGATAGAAAAATAATAAATAGTTGACATTTTCAGGACTAGTTTATGAGTCCTATAGTATTGATTCAAAAGATATTTTGGAAATATTTTACAAAACATTAGTTTTTTACATTTTGACCTAGCTTAATAGATGCTGTAAATTTTGTCGAAAGGTAAAATAGTCATAGCTCAAAACTACTTAGTTAAATTCGATAACTTTCTCTCGAGTGAATAATGTTCATATAAGGATTACTTCCACCAAATGTGATTACAAAAGGTTGAAATAGTGCAATGATAGTGTTTTTGATATATGGCAATTTTTGGTAAGTTTTTTCATCTATCTGGGTTATCGAGACAAATTTTGGTAATTTCTTGACTTCGAATTGGTCTCAAACTTTTTAATTTAGGGCTATAATAGCCTAAAAATATAAAAACCTAAAAGCCTTCATAGCTCACATAAAATTAGGTGTAACATCAAGTAAACGTATTTTATATTATTAACTCAAGCTTACCTCTAAACGAGTCATATTGACAAATGTAAGAAAAGAATCAACGTCTGCGTCTGAGTGTCCAGGGTAACCAAATACCCGCATAGACAGCGCTTTCTCTTTAAGGACCTCTTCACGGGAAGTTAAGAGGGAAGCCTAAAATCAATCAAAAAAACACTTAATGCACTGATGAGTAAAAAACTCCCAAAAAAACTTTAGCAGTAGAAAATCATATGCCTCCCTATACAAATCATGTCTCACTGTACAAAAAATTTAAAAGAATGATTAGTAGGTAAAAAATTTGAAAACGACTTATAATCCAAATCTTAAGAAAATACCAAAATTAACTGTCGCTTTAAAAAATTTACGTAAGCTTTTCTTACTTAAAAATATCCAATAAAATTCCAGAATTAAAAATATTTAGAACAGTTTTTGGGAAAAGTGCATGACGCAGGCATGCATCGACAGATGGACGCACGCGTGCACCGACAGATGGACGCACGCATGCACCGGCAGATGGACGCACGCATGCATCGACAGATGGACGCACGCGTGCACCGACAAATGGACGCACGCATGCAACAATAGATGGACGCACGCATGCAACAATAGATGGACACACGTATGCACCGACAGATGGACACACACATGCACCAACAAATGGGCACACGCATGCACCGATAAATGGACACACTAAAAAGGAAGTGAATTAGTTTCCGAATTATACTTCAGAAGAAATACAAATATTTTAAACAAAACTGCGGTAGGATCAAACAGTATCTTTTGAGAAATATTAAGAACTACCTTATTCGAAATAAAAATTAAACTAAAAATTTTATCGATCTTTTTTGTTGCTGATGGTATTTTCTTTAATAAAACCTCAATATCTTAACTTCAGAGCTTTTGGAGGTAGGTATGGTTTACGAGGGTGTAAATTCCCTTCAAACTGTATTCTTATTGTTGAATAGGTTATTGTTTAAAAAGAAGAAAAAATATTTTTGAAAATTATCAATTTAAAAACATAGTTTAAAGTAAAGAACCTAAAAAATTCGTTTAGACTGAAACTCCTCTGGACGACAAACCAAATACTTCGAGCGCTTTATTAAGTAACAATGAACAGTTTTTACCGACTTGAAAAAAGGTATAAAAGGGATTCCCAAATTACTTTATGTTACAATAATCAACCCCAAGCATCTAAAAAGTGTCCCAAATAAAAGTTAAATAATTTTTCAGAACTTTCATCCAACGCCTCTTAAAAAGTTCATAATTTATGAATTTTTCAGAACTGATGAATTTTTTGCTACTTTTTTATTATCTTTCCAACACTGAAATGTAAACTTTTTCCGAGTTTAGTAAATTCGGAGATCCATTTAAGCTCTCCATTCTTGCAACTGTACAATTAGTTTATTCAATATTCAAAAGAGTAATCTGATAAAAGGGAAAAATTAAAACGTAATTTTAATTTTCAGTTATCCGGATCTACTCTAATTAAATACAGACCTTCTTAAAAGGAAATAAAAGAATAAACTACAAAATGCAAAATGCAACCAGTTGGATGGTTAATTTTTTTCACAAAACAAAAAAAAAAAAAAAAAAAAAAATGGGTTTAGTGCAAATATTATGTAAATTTCAGTTTTGAACCAGAATTTATCCATTTAAGATCTTGTACAAGGGCGCGAGAATTTCATAGCTGTCTTTATGGGCGAAATATCTCTCTACGGTCCTCTAACTTCGTGTAAAGTTCGAAAGAACAAAAAAATTATTTAAATTTAGGTACGGAATTTTCAGACAAATTTTGACATTACTATAAAAATTTTGCTTTTTGAATTAAAATGGCCTCATTTGAAAAAATTAAGACCAAAAATATTTTAAATCATACAACAAATTGCAAACGTGTAAATTCCTGAAAATAATTTTTCATGAGATTGGGCGGGTTTACCCAACGCTTTCCGCTTATTAAGACGCCACCCCTCCCCCCCCACCCCACCAAACAATAATTATTAATAATAATTATTAACACCCCCCACCTCCCTGCATATTCGGAACCGAGAAAAAGATTTTTTTCTAATTTTTATCAATTCCTTAGAACTTATTCCGATAATCATTTTCATTATTCAAAATGTATTACCACTGGCTCAAAATCCCAATTTCTTTGTTGGGAAATTTTCAAAAAAAAAATAAGCGGTGGGGGGAGCTTATCCTGGACCGAAGAGTACGATTAAGTGGAGTTACTTCCTTTTAAGTAATATTCATAAAACAGATCTTAAGAATATAGGGCAAAAAGCACAATTTTTGTTTAAAACACGATTTCAAGTAAAAAACAGAGCCAAACATGTAGTGACTTACTAGTACCAAAACAAAGACAAGCATTAAAGCATTCTGTGTGCCTACTGCAACCCGATACCAGAAAACGCGAGGATCAGTTTCATGGAAATTGAAGAGAAGCACAGATGCTAAAAATACATATTTTCAAAATAAATTTGGAACCATTACAACAGAAGAAAATCGAGCCTTAAAAAGGAGGTCAAAATTCATTTTCAAGAAAAATTTAGTGCAAGCATACCTAAAAGATTTCCATTCTGCAACTTACACAAAATTTATTTTATTTGCATTGCATAATTTTTATTATGGGATTTGTTAAGATATGTTTCACACATTGAATCCGATTCAAACTTTCCGACTTGGGTATTTTTAGAGCTATTTCCCTTTATTTTATAAAGTGGCTTGCTCAGATAGATTAAAATTTAATACTCAACCATACTTATTACATATATCAAAACAGATGTCAAAACAATATTAAATTTTCTCATAATAGTCAGGTAGCCAAATCCAAAATAAACCGTTTGCTTAACACAGAAAACCAATGGACAAACTATACATTTTTGAAAACCTTAAACATTCTTCTATTTTAAAACCTTAGTCTTAGTTCGAAAATCTTGGTCAGTTTTTCGTGGAAGCGCTTCAAGTAACACTCCCTCACAGTGACTTTAAGTAAAAATGAAAATGTAACACTGCTATGTATATTCAACAATCGTGACAAATATCATGTGTTCCAATACTTAATTGTTATTAACTATGTTGGGATAAGTTGCTCTCCTCCCTTATCCTTTAATAAGCACAAAATATCCATTTGGCACTCCTCCACGAGGTAATTTTTGGCGAAAAATGGTAAAAAAGCATTTTTTCCCGTTTTTCATTGTAAAACTCTAAATTAGTATACTTTTTATTGCACCTAAACCTATTCGCCTACAAGCCCTTTTCAGTGAAAAATTAAAACATCATAAGTTCAATTTATAATTCCTACAGGAATTTTTTACTAATTATGCTCTCTATCATTGTGTCAGGGTAAAATTGTGCATTTTTATCTTATATAAAAGTCTTTGTTTAATGATCAGAACACTTGGTGTTAACTAGAGATACATAAAGATACACATGCCTCCAAATTAATTAAAAGTTTAGATCTGATGATTTGCTTTCACCATCCAAGGGAGTAATAATAGCTTTCATGCAAGCATTCGATTATGTGGATTGTTGAGATTTTTATATTTTTATTGATTACAAGTCGGGTTTATTCATTTCTTGGTATATTGTAGCTATCTCAGAAAATCTTAAATGTTAAACCTTTTTAAAAAATTAAATCTATAAAAACGAACAGTTACAGATTGACAGGTACAGTGCGCATGCGCTGTTCTTTTCTAGAAACTGTTCTTTTCATGTGGTTTTGTTGTTTGTAGAAAAAATGTGAAAAACTTTCACCCTACTATAGCTTAAAGTTTTTGTCTTTCAGAAAAATATAACTAAATGTAAAAGATGGAAAATGAAGATAACGCAAATCCAATAAAACTTTACCACATTGCAAAAATGAAAATTATATCTTACAACTGATTGACTTTTGGTAATAGAGCCGGAAATGAAGGGCTCCTTTATCCTGCTTTAAAAGGAATAGCAACATTTTTGACTGCTCTTGAAGTAAGAGAAAAATGCAATCGACTTTCATCAGGTGCTTAAAATGACATTTTTGATTTTGCCAGCAAAACCTTAAAGACAAATGTAATCGTCATAAGACGGCATCCAAAGTGCTATACTGATCTTTTAGTAACTCAACCAACTTACCTTTTCTTACTGCTACGGTTCATCTAATTCAAAAACAAACACAAATGTAATGTCATCAACCCGTTCGCAAAAACCACTGATATATTTGCAAGTTTTGCATGTTTTGTGATTTAAGAAAAAAAAGGAATAAAGATACGAAACTTACCTTATTACAATATATTAACGTTATATTAGAGATCCAGCAACTGTGTGAAGTCACAAATGATGTGGAAATTAAACGAAAAATTGGTGGCAACTTCCATAATTTATCAGCTTATGACAAAAAATACTATCCCAATTGTTATAAAGCATTATGTTCAACAGAAAATACAAACCCAATGAAAGCAATTCAATTCATCACATTGGTTTTGAAGAATTGCTGAAATTTGTTAATCCCCTGACACTTCCCAATCCATCTACAAAAGCAAAATATCCATAGACATTATTAATATTGCAGCTAATTACAAGCAGGCACTAAAGGAAAAGGAGATTACAAATGTAGTACACAGCGAGCAGAAAATCTTTCTTGAAAGGGCAGTTGTAATTTTAAATAAAGGAATTCAGGCTGCACATGAAATATCTGTAAATCCCCTGAACCCTGAAGACATATCAAAAGACACTGTGGAAAATATTGTGCCAGAAACGCTTAAAAACTTTTTAAGTAGCATTTGTATTAGCAACACTGGCAACGGGAAAGAGAACAAATTTATGTCTATTGCCCAAGACATAATTGAACTTCAGTCAGGTGGTCAGAAGAGAATGCCAAAGCAGGTTGACCTTGACGTTTCGTTGAAACATAGTACCCACTCTAAAGAATTTATTACATATTTAAATCTTGGCCACAACATTTCTAGTGATGATGTCCTACGTACAGACACTGCTTGGGCAACAGGCCAACAGGCCTAATTGACGCTGGTGAAGGTTATATTACAATACCAACTAACATAGCACCAAACCTGTTTACACAAGCAGCATATTACAATGGGGACTATTGATAGTAGAATAACTCTCATCACTTCACTAGCACAATTCTGCAACAATATTCGCAAGGTATATTTGTGAAAGTTAATTGTATTGTAGTTCCATTCTTCAAAACGCGACGCAGATCCATTTCATTACCATCATAATCTTTAGAAGAAGTTGTTCTTGCAGAAGAAACCTGATTTGCCACAAAAGTGCTGACAATATCAATTTCACTTAAACAAAGAGCTGTCAGAATCACTGAGCTGTTCGTTTCACACAACAACTTGCTGGGTCCTCTAACGATATATTAGCAGCAAACACTTTAATGTTCGTTGTAATCAAGTTATTCTAAATTCAACAGGTTTTAGAAGGTTGGCGTCAGTAAAACCATCTTTTTCAACCAGGATTGATAATTGGAGAACAGATCTAGAGACTCCAACAGATTTAAATGTTGTATACACTGCATTTTTGGATGTGAAAAAGATGCTTATTTCTCTCAGGCAGGAAGATCCATGTGTCAATGTAGACAAGTCAATTTATCAAATAGCAAAACAAATCCAGTAGAAAGTTCCTGCATTGCAAGATGTCACGGTTAGACTAGGAAGATTCCACAATGCCAAGAATTTTATTGGTGTAATTGGAAAAAGAATGAAATCAAATGTTTTTGCTTAAGTTTTAGAAGAATCGAATGTGTATGGTGCTTAACAGATCGAAGGTAGGTATTATCTAATTTAATATAGGTGCAATTGTGGTGAAACAAATTCAAGCAGTTAAAATTTCTGAAAATAGAAGAACCCCTCTACGCAACAGCCATTTAAATTTAGATACACTTAAGAAGATCCTCCATAGGAAAAAAAATGTCTGTCATCAAATGGTCTCTTTAAATGGTATACATGACTTTATCATACTTTATATGGAACAGTCATTCTAATGAAATAAAATTGATAACGTATTTCAAAATAAGATCAACCTTACATTTTTTAGCTCTCTGGATATAGCTTACAGACCTAATAAATATAGAATGTAATTTTGTAAAAAAAACTTTTCTTTTTTTTTTTTTTTTTTTCAATTTTCAATTTATTATTATTTTTTTTTTTTATGCTTAATCTCTCTGTGTTTTTTATGTGATTTACACAATTTATAATCGATATGCTTGTTATTTCAGCGTAAGTCTATGGCAAAAAACGATTTCTTCTATCGACTATTGATTCAGATACAGTTTTTAAGTTTGTCTGTAGCCCATCATTTATCAAATGTTAACTAGTTGCTTTACGTTTGTCAAAAAAACGTTTGGAATTATTTTTCACAAAAAGTTTTCATACTTCTTTAGGAATACTCGTCCTATGTCATCAAAATTGTGGTATGAAGACCCACAAAGTTATGTACGAAGCCATGTGGAGAATATACTGGGTAACCTTCCTAAACTGACTGAAAGTTGAAGAATACGTGTAGAAATTAGAGCGTTTCCAAAGAAAACTGGACGATCTTTGTACTGAGTACATTTGTGACAGCATATGCAAGGATTGAGTACAACAGAAAATGCAGGTTTGGGTCTTCTTCATGATTACACTTAATTATAAGTTTATTAATCATGGACATGACAATAAATACACCTCAACAACAAATTTTCAGTACAGTTAGCTCTCGTTTATACTTTCCAGTTAAGGCTTTCTGTTCATGTTGTAAAATCATAGTCTGTCGTTAAAATCAATCTTGATATTGCTTTTTCCTTTTATGAATGCCCCATTTCCAAGTTGAAAATGGTATTAGTTAAAATATAATTTTTTTATGGAAATTTTTTACCAGATTTTTTTTTCTTTTATGTAGCAATTAACCAACGAGTAGACTTGAAACCAGTGTGTTTAATCTACATTTAGTTTTAATAGGCACTTTGATAGAGTTAGGTATTTATGTATTCTTGTCATATCACTCAGCAACGAGAAATAATAATCTATAACTTGGAGCTAATTTTTATAGAAGGGCCCATGGGTTTGGTCCTGATATACTTAGAGCTCCTATTTGAGCTTATGGTAAATAACCGCTCGGCGTGACAACCATAAATTTATCCCATCGAATCAAATACTACTCATATGCTGAGTGGGCGATACCCGGATTTGAACCCAGAACATTTCGGTTGCGAGGCAGTTGTCTTACCAATTGAGCTATTCGGGTATGAAATACTCAAAAAGGTTATAAAAATCTGACCAGTTACAGCTTTAGATAAGCCTTGCTTTGGTCTATCTAAAATTGACTTTATATTTAATGTTATATATTCTAGACTTTACATTAATTATATTAAATTTATAATACTTGGAGGTACTTAGGGTCAGAATGCAGTTGAAAAATGGGACTTGAAAATACATCTAAAAATCGCAGTCAGAAGTAACTTCCAAGATCTATGTGAAGTTTCACAACAGAAAGAGGATAATTCTATGCCGAAGAAAGCTATTGCCGACAGTGAGAAATTAGTAGAAAATGTGTTAGAAACAAATGAAGTCATAGCAATCCATTCACACTCAACATATCCGCAATAAATCCTTTAAAAAATATTTTTTTGGATGCATAATAAAGGAAAAGCACAGAAGTGACATCCTCAATGCCAAAGCAATTGGCAAAGATGCTGTAGAAACCTTTATTAATAATAACTTGGTTAATAGAAAGGTTTAATTCTGGGAGCCAATCAAGAAGCTGAATCTTTTTACATTTTCCTCTGGCAACAAAGAGTTGAAAATCTCCAGAAAATCTGAAGTAGAATTAAATTATTTTCAAGACTGATAACTGTAGGGTAATTCCATGACAAGAAACCCAATATTTTATTTAAATGAAACCCTATGGTCTTCGATTTTGTTCATGAATTGTTTTTGGTCATTTTTTGGAATTGTTGTAAATAAAATATGAAGAGGCCCAAAAATCGATTTTCCAACTCCTTGTTGTTCCCAAGATTTGCGCATTTCAATTTTGGGCAAATTTGCCTGAGCGCGCCCAAATTCAGATATCTGAAACTACCCTTTATCCTCATAAAATCTGTTCTATTGCCTTTTAGATTCTAAAAATTGGTACCAAAGTAATTTTTGGGCTCAGGAATCCAAAAATATGTGTTATAACTGCTGCTCTGCATGTTAGCACAACTAAAATTGAACTTTAAAATTTTTGATATCGCCCAAATACCTGGGATAAAAGATGAGGTGTGAAGTAAATTTCTAAAAATGAACTTTCTCAAAATTGCATATTTCAGGTTTCTCATGATTATAAAATAATCTGTAGCACATCTATGGTTCAAGATAAACCCTGGATCAACTATTCAAGATTTTATTCAGTGATTTTTTCCAAGGAAAAGTGATGTGTGACAAGCAAAATTGAATTTATTTGTTAAATAAAACCAAAGAAAATATGTGACTGATTTTCCCCAAAAATATTCTTCATATTATCATTTCTTGTGTGTTTTTAAAAATTCTTCGCATTTTTATCATATAAAACTGAGCGGGAAGAACTTAACTAAAGATGCTCCAGCAACCATCATCGATTTCATAGTACTTATTAAATCATTAAATAAGTCTTTATTGATAACTTATGGAGATTTAGCAGACCGTTTGGAATCATCTGTGCTGACTAATTTCAAAGAAAGTAACATCCTCGTACTTGTTATTGACAGATACGACATTGCTAACTCTTAAGTCAGGTGAGAGATGGAGACGCCAGAAAACAGATGTTCCTCTAGTTGAAATCACCTCAAATAAACAGCAGTTTCCCAAAAACATAGCATCTTATCTAGGCAATTCAAATAACAAATGTAATATTGTTAAATATCTCTTCAGTAAATGGGAAAAATCTATATCAAGAATACTTTCCTAACAACAAATAGTCTACAGTGCGAAAAATGAATAGCACTTGCATGGAATTAAAAAAATGGCCGATTTACAAGATTGGATTTCATTTGCGACCATGAGGAAGCAGAGAGTAAGATGTTTGTTTATGCAAAATACTTAAAGACAAGGTATCAGTTAAAGAAAATCATCATCCCATCTCTTGACGGAAGTGGCTGAAATATCATGTTATCAATATGTTACTAATTTATCACACATATTATCCGGAGTTTTGGTTTAAAACTGGTGTTAGAAAGCACAGACAATACATTGCTATCCATGAAATAATAATGCTCTTCTGATATTGATTTTGCAAGCTACTACCTGCATTCCATGCAACTACTGGGTGCATGGAATGCATGTAGGCAGTTTTTGTGGCATTGGAAAGAAGTCAGCATTCCAAGTATTGAAAGCTAGTTTAAAAATCTATTGACCTTCGGTGTTCATCCACAGTTGTCACTTGGTGATGTATGTCTCATGGTCTGTATCATATTTGTCTTTGCCCTGTATGAAAAGTCACCACATATTTATGGTGTGAATTACCTGCAGTATAAACTATTTACCCAGAAGATCTTGTCTGCAGAGAAACTGCCACCAGCACTCGACTCTTTGACTCTTCATCTTCGTCGAGCAAACTACCAGTGTTTAGTTGAAAATCTGCATATAATGCCATGCTGGAACTGGCTGGACCAGTAGGAAATGGCTGGAAAAAGTTAGGTGACGACAACATTGAGCAAGAAAAAATGTTGAATGAAGCTGTCCCAGATGCCATTGGTGAGCTTGTAAGATGCAAATGCAAGAAAGGATGCAAAAATATACTTGCTGATGCTACAAGCCTAAACTCCTGAATTTGAGAACATGGAAAACATTAAAACCACTGATATTAGTGATGAAGAAGAACTGTAATTTGGTTGGAATGAAGAGAAAAAATTGAACTTGCAATGAAGGTAGTGCACTAATTAAGTGATTACCCGCCAAGAAACGGCAGAACCTGCTTGCAATGGGTTGCCAGAGTATGGCTCTTAAAATGCACAACTACACTGCAAGTTGACAGAAAGAAAAAAATATAAAATTACGAAAATCCCAAAAATATAAAATTAAGAAAATCCCAAAAAAATATAGAATTCAAAAATACCTAAAAAAATTAAGTGGCGGATTAGGTGCGGAAAGAATTTTATCTCCCCTCACAAGCCGTCAACCTAGTAGCACCTGTGGTAACAGTTATAACTGGCTAATAAGCAATGGCGCAAATTTCTTCAAAGTTAAAAAAACAATTTTTTACTAGGTTTCACCAAAATACACTGTGGATGAGTGCAAAATTAAATTTTTTGCCTATTACAGGATAAGGGAAGAGAGTAACTCATAGTTTGTAAAAATTAATTATTGGAAGACTTGTGACGATTGATGAATATATGTAGGAGTGTTACATTTTAATTTTTACTTAAAGTCACACTGAGGGAGTGTTACTTGAAGAGCTCCTACAAACTGACCAGGATTTTCCAACTAAGACTAAGGTTTTCAAATGGAAGAATATTGAAGGTTTCCAAAAATATATAGTTTGGCTATTGGTTTTCTGCGTTAAACAAACTAGTCTATTTAGCTAGATATAGGTTTTGGCTCCCTGACTATGAATAAACTTCAGTTGAAAATAGGTATAAAGTATAAAGGTATAAAGAAAATAAAGGAAGTATTAATTATCATGCTTTTTCCCATTACTGACTAAAAAAAAAAAGAGTAAAAAAACCGACAAAAAGAAAAGTGATTTTTTTGTTTGGAAACAGTTTTTAGTTTTTTTTTGTTTTCTTATGCACATTACGCATAAACTCAAATATGGACCCAGTTATCAAACTGAGGTCCTGGAAAAAAAATTGTTAAAAATGATGGATTTTCTTAATTGATTCCAAGTTCATCATGAAACAAGTTCATGTATTGTAAACCCTTATTGAAAGATAGCAATGAGAAATAAAAATAACAGATTTCCTTTCGCAATATTTTTCATTCTAGAGATATCAATTTTTGAAAAGTCAGTCATTCTGATCGGCCGAGAAAATTTTAGGCTGTAAGTTAAGAACCAGAATTTCCCTAGACACATTCCATAATGTTAGAAAATCATCACCACTAACATGTAAACAAATTAAAATACTAACAAAGTCGATTATTATATCTAAAAAAGTCTTGTCAATTTTTGACCAAATGAGATGTTTTCTCAAAAACTTAGCTGTCTCATTACTCTATCTAACACTATGTAATTCCGTGCAAAAATATTAAAAAACTCCTTAAAGCAGTTTTTTCATAGAACTATTTTCTTAGAATATTTAATTTGCATGCTTTAAAATATTTAATGATAATTTCTGGTGCCAGCTCACTTCACTCCCAAAAATCCCATTACACAAAAGTTGTCTACTAGGTAATTTTGAATTTCTTGCATTTGTGAATTAATTTATGCATTCAGTGAACAGCAATTAATCAGACTTATCAGCTACATTTGCCTTAAAAAAAAACCTGTCTTATAAAACTAAACCTGCTTTTTACAGCATTAAGAGTTTTGTCACAATACATTGTAAATTTCTAAGTTTTGTTAATAATGTGGCAAAGTTTACCAACACAAATGATTTTGAGAGTAATATTTGGAAATCATTTCATTTAAAAATGATGATGTTATACTATATAAAGTAACGATTGATGACGTTATACTATAGAAAGTTACGATTGCGTGTTTTCCTGGAGCATATCATCAGCTTTAAATTATTCTAAGGATATAGCAAAGAAAATTTTGTTGACAAAAAATTAAAAAAGAAAATTTGGTGTTATTAATCAAAAAAATTTATACATACTATGAAATTTATACTATGAGATGATAAACATAAAAAAACTTCGATTTTCAGAGACCCTGTAATTATAAAAGATTTAATATGTTTACTAATGTTTATTTGTGAGGACAGTTCACTCGGCTAGTGGATGGCAATTAATCTTGGGTTGCAAATCTCCAATTGTGTGGCATAAAAATAAAAGGATCCAATTGTTATATTATTTTAAATAAGATGACTTTAGGTCATCTTATTTAAAGGTTAGATGTCCAGCTTCATAAAGTTTTTCATAAAATGACCGTCTGCTATACATGCTAGTATAAACACTGATTCCTCTTATGTAATGGCCGCAAAATCAGGTGTTAGCTAATAAACGTTTATCATGGTTATAATGATTACATTGCGCTACGTATAAATCTTTCCTAAACTTCAATAGTAATCCTCTTTGCTTATATTTAAAAAGATTAAAATGATGTATCAAATCAAAGAAAATATTATAAAAACGTTGGAAAGTTAAATGTGTATCTCGCTTATATTCATATAAGAAATAACTTCCAAGTAGAATTGGAAAAATTTACGGGCAGAAACTTCACCCATAAAGCCAACTTCAATTTTTTTTTTACTATTTATGCTTTACTTTAAAATACCTTAATTTTTGTAAAGAGCATCAGATAGAATAGGTAAAGGTATATATATTTATATTATTTTTATTATTTACAATTAAATACTGATTTTGTATAAGTATTAGTTTCTATTTTTTTACCTGGGATTTATCTTCTATAACTAGTTTAGATTGCTAAGTAGAAACCTCACAGTAGTGGCAAAATTCCTTGGAAGAATCCCAACCACAAGCAAATTAGCAGCATGGGACTTTTTAAATTTTGTTTTCAACAGTTTTTCAATTTTTAATGTAAGAAATCTTTTAGGCTTGTTTCAAATTTTCAGATAATGTTAAAGAGAAACATATGAAAAAGAAGAGTTGTTAAAATAACGCATATTATGTGAATATCCAAGGGCATAATAATGCAAGAACCTCTGCTGGGGGTTGAAGTTGAAAAATATTACTTACTGATAAGAACAATAATTGTTATGTCAAATATAACGCATGATAAACTGTATGATAGCAAACCATTTAACTGATTGAAGTGACCTTTTATTGTAAGAATATCCTATGACAAAAAAATATAGAGAGGATTTTAAACAAACCAAGATTTCAACCAGTTATGTTGTACTTTATAACTTATACAATACTCCTGTTGATAAACTTTCAGAACTAAAACAAGAATATCTTTTTATAAAAATCAAATTGTGTTTTGGATTTGCTTATTTAGAATAGATAATTCACAAAAAATATCTTAATGATGATACTAACAAAGTGAACCATATCTTTGCAAGTGACTGATTTAAAATTTAAAAAAATTTCAAAAAGAGGGACATATCTAACTTACTAAAAATAAAATTTTCTATCGTAAAACACAATTTTATAATAATATGGATGTAACTTTTTGAGATAAACAAAAAAAACACATAAATTAGATCCGATGTCCAAATGAGAACTTTCAGCAGGTGAACATATAAATTAGATCCGGGGTCAGGTGGTCATATGGGTCAAAAGATTTTCCCTATGGTCCTTTAACTTAAAACAAAATTTTAAAAAGATAAATTTAATGGAAAAATTTACAGATAAGTTTAAGAAGATAGATTTTAGGCCTGAAATGAACGTATTTGGGTCCAGCACTGAAAAATAAGGTTTCTCTTCAAAAATAAAATCCTCACTTTTCTATATGGTTTTACACCTGGAAAATAAATTGCATTATGGACACATTATTTTATAAAACTACGTAGTTCATTGGGTTCACCAGGTATCCAAAAAGCATAAAGAGGAAATCAAAGGCCTGTTGCAACATTTTAATAAAAATTTTGAAAATACTCTTTAAAAAATTAAGTAAATGCAATAGAAGTTTAACAGAAATCATAACGAAATTTAATAAACAGATTAGCGTTAATCATTGGAAAATTACTTATTCAAAGCAACTGAACTCAAATCCTTGACTGGCAAAAGTAAATAAATACAAATTCAAAAACTTTCGCAAATCAAAATTATCGACAATTTAATACCGTTAAAGACATTATCAATTATACTTCCAGAGAATGGAAAAAGATAAAAAGTAGTTTGATCAAATTTACAATTTTAAAAGCCCTAATGTAGAAGTCTGGCCTGGGCATTCCTGCCAGTTAATCATTCAATTATCAACAAAAATACTCCAATAGGTCAGTCCAAAGATAACCTGACTCCCAACCGCAAGGCTAGGGTTCAAAACTGTGTATCACCAACTCTGCATATGAGCAGCATTTTGATGTAGTAAATAAGAATGCTAACTATGTGTGGCGCTCTAATATACCATTAAAAATCCAAGGTGTGGCAAAAACGAAAAGAGGATAGACTCTTTTGTGCTAGATCTTTTATCAATAACAGGACTTGCAAATACTTTATTTTTACTCTTTATTTACTTATCAATTTAATAAAGATTCGATTTTCAGCTATACAGCTCATTATATAAAACTGTAGAGCTAAAATAGCGGAAATCATTTTCCATAGATATAAATAAGGATGACTTATATCCCAAATAGCTCAAAATCACTATTAGAAAAACAGAAACAATATCATTAATTTTTCTAAAACATAATCAACCATAAAGCAAACCTTCATTGCATTTTTTAAATCTGTTGATTTTTCTTCCAACCGTTCTATAACCCCATTGATATAATAAGACAGCAGTTTGCAGTGGCCACAATATGTTAAAACTACTGCCAAGTTAACACAGTTTGCAACCATTCCAGATACTATTATCAATGTCATCATGGCATACATAATGCTGAAACAATATTCAAAAATAAGGCTACAAGCTTAAAAATTCTAAAAACCACTTGCATAATCAAAAAAAAAAATATATATATATCCTTAAGGATATATAAATTTTTGAGGAAAGGTGGGCTTTCTCTAAATATACGCGTAAGCTATAACATGAACGTAAATCTTTATTACGAAAATAAATTTTTTACAGAACGACAGTTATCTCAAAAGATATTATTTATTATACTAATCATGAACCTTGCTGTATTTTCTGGTGAAAATAAGAGAGAGAAGTATATTACTTATCCTAAAAAAGTTTAACAGCAATACTTATGGTTAACAGCAATACTTATGGTTAACAGCAATACTTATGGTTAACAGCCATACTTATGGTTAACAACAATACTTATGGTTAATAACCATACTTATGGTTAACAACCATACTTCTGGTTAACAGTCATACTTCTGGTTAACAGTCATACTTCTGGTTAACAGTCATACTTCTGGTTAACAGTCATACTTCTGGTTAACAATGATACTTATGGTTAACAGCCATACTTATGGCTAACAGCCATACTTATGGTTAACAGCCATACTTATGGTTAATAGCCATACTTATGGTTAACAGCCAGACTTATGGTTAACAGTCATACTTCTGGTTAACAGTCATACCTATGGTTAACAGTCATACTTATGGTTAACAGCCATACTTATGGTTAACAGTCATACTTATGGTTAACAGTCATATTTATGGTTAACAGTCATACTTATGGTTAACAGTCATACTTATGGTTAACAGTCATATTTATGGTTAACAGTCATACTTATGGTTAACAGTC
>JAUZNK010002830.1:0-11244 GCA_035046665.1 Euphysa ruthae | reverse complement strand
CGATAAAATAATTGGTGGTCAAAAATTCAAAAATAAATTTTTAAAAATAAGCAAGATTTAAACTAAAGAAAGTAATATAACTTGAAGCCTGGAATTAATGAAAACTCCAAAACTGAACCACTTATTGATCATATTATAATGCCAGAATGAGTTTTATTAATAAAAATTCAGTAAAAAATTTTCATTGTCCTTTCACTCGAACTGTTGGTTTAGGTTTCTTGATACTACAAAGTTGGATTAAAACAGTCGTGAAAAACAACCGCGAAAAATAGTTATGAAAAATAAATTTGGGTGAAATTTTTTTTTTAGTAGCATTCCTAAGTGGAACTTACATCGATCTTCGCAGATAAAAGATCTTGACCGGAAGCCTTTGACTTCATCTTCATTAAATCATTGATATCCATACCTCCCTGTCCCAAATTATATGCACAATAACGGATATTTGGCTTAATCTCCTCCACACGCTGCATATACATAGTTTTAGTGGAATCATCAGTGAAAGCTCCTGAAAGCTTCTCGTAGATTAACTGGGCTTGTGTGTACAGATCAACAGCAGTGTTCCAATCTTGTACCTCAAACTTGAAGTTGGCTGTCATCCAATAATTATATGCCTAGATTTTCAAAACCATAATTATTTTATCATTTCATCACATGAAAAATAAAGAAAATAAAGTAAAGAAAAAAAAAAATAATGACTCACCCTTGAGAAAAAATATTTAGAGCAGCATCTTAGACAAAAATTTAAATAGTTCAGCTCAAAAATTATGCCTGCCTTATCAAAATAATAAAAATAAAAATATTTTCTGTTAACATGCTTTAAAAAGATTTATGTAAAAGAGAAAATTTTTCCCATTTAGACTCCTTTTAAAAAATGTGCAATTAAAGATTATAACACGGTCACTAGTTTTCTAACGTATTCAGCTAATTTTGAACTCCACCGATACAGTTATTGCTGTTTTAAAATAAACTTTAGTTTCTGAGATATTTTTGCTCGATACACATAATTTCTAGTTTAAAGAAAAACATTAGTCTTGCACAAGATATGAACTTTTCCTATGTCCATAAACTTTTTATGCATCTTCAGATACATTTTAAGGTCAGAAAATATATCAAGTAATTTATTGAAAATAGTGCCAATGACATTAATTTATCTTTTTTAGTAGAAAATAATTTCAAGAATTTCAGGAGAGTTTATGTTAATTCACAGAGTATTTAAAAATATGTAAAGATAAGATAAATTTTAACAGGTTCAATGTTTTTAAAAGGTTTAATTTGTATCACCTGAGCTTCAAGTTTTGTTCTTGGTTCAACCTGTTCCATCTCACACAATTTATAAAGGTCTTCAGCATATTTAGCTGCCTTAGTAAGCTTTCTCATCATATGAAAACGTTTCCGAGGTTCAGTATTTGCAGACAATTTTAACTCCATCGCATAACTCCAGCAACGCTCAGCTTCCACAAGTAACATCATAAGATATCTAAACATTTAACCCTTATCAGACCTGGCTCTTTTAGTGTACAAGGGGGAAGAGGTGGGGTGGTTGCTAGTAGCCCCCTACTATTATAAATGCCTATAACTCGAGAAATTGTTAATATTTTAGTTTGAAATATATGTTTATAAAATGCATATTTTTGTAGCAAAGAAACGCAAAATTATTATTTTTTAACATAGCATCTTATTTAAAAAAAATCATAACAAACTCTTGAAAAAAGGGTGTTTAGGGGCATGGGCACCAGGGAAGAATTTTTCAGCAGATGGATAGAGGTCAAATGACGCAACTTTGAATTTAACGTAATATTCAAAAATAGTTTTAATAAATTTTGAAATAAAAAACTGGAAAAAATTCAATAAGGAATTTCTAAAAAAAAGTGGAAAAACGGTCATAAATTGATATGACCATCTGCAAAAGCAGTAAATCAAACATTCCATTCTTTAAATGTTTATTGGTGTTAATAGACATTCTATATTTTATTATACGATGTTATAAAATATTACAAAATATATATATGAACTTACCTCAAAGAATCTTAATTCTTAATAAAGAATCATTATTAATATACAAACGTATATATATATTTTTTTACAAACATACTCTTCCAAATTTAAAAAGAGAAAAACTTAGATTTTGAAAGAATACACTTAATATCATAAACAATATTGGGGATAGGTCAGTTGGCAAGGTGCCGAACTACGGATCGAAAGGCTACAAGTTCGACTGCTACCTCTGGCAGAAATTTATTTTCCATGTTATCTCTGAGTTTTTGAGCAAATCTCATTGCATAATGCAATGCTAGCTAAATTTGGTTGGGTTGAGCAAATTTTGTAGGTGCAAATGAGTGTTCTAAGTACTCCAAGACCGGCCATGTAGGTCCATCTGGAAATATTGTCTCAGCAATTTGTTGGTTCCCTATGCTAAATATACAAAATCACCCACTCAGCAGTTAGCCAATAAATAACTATAAAATGGATGAAAAATGATACTTTTGATAGAGAATTACTTTATTTGTACAAATCAAGTTTTTATAATATTGATAAACAATTTTGTCTTATTCAAAAAAGTTTTTCAATATAAGCTAATGAAACTAACCTTGAATCAGTGACAGTTTCTTGGACAATTTTCTTCCCTTTGTATCCATGCCGAGTTCCAAGCTTAAAATGGAGTGAATTTCTGATTCTTTTTAACCGACGACTGCAATATTGTCTAAAGAAAGAGTATTTTGTACATTTGAATCATATTCTATCCTGAAATGAAATATGCATAATAAACGCATAATAAATACATCCAATATTGGGAGAAACCAATTCTTTTTCATAAAAAGATCAACTAGAAAATGCATAACAGAATTTTGAAAAAAAATTATTAATAAATTTCTGCTTATAGCTCATCGTCTTCAGTTAAAAGTCTGTCTTCTATCCTAGCATGGGCTGGATTGTGCTAGGTCTTAACTCCAATTCCTCTGCAGCAAATCTGTCCTTATTACCTCTTGCCATTTCTCAATCTACCTATAGAACTATCATGGCTACACTTTCTTACCTAATAATCCTTTTCCATTCTTTCCAAGTGCCCCAACCTACTGATCTGAATAACCTGATGCTATGAATACTTAATTTGCTTCTCATTTGAACTTTTTTCAGTCTCTCAGGTTTTATACATCCACAAAGCCATTCTCATTTCATTCTTTTTCAAACAATCACGAATTTCCAGCTTCTTTCTTACTTTTTTACATAACACTTCTGACAAAAGCTTTATAAAAATTAGCTAATTAGCTTTCTCCTAGCAGAAGATACCCTATCAACAAAAGTGATTTTGATAACCTCTTCACTACCCAACATATCAGCAAAGTATCAGAGATTATCAACTGTATCTAAAAAGCCACTGACTTGCATGAAGTTCAAAATACAGGATTTTCTATTATCTCACCTTTGTAATGGTTACCTACCTGAATGTCAGCTCTTAACCGGCAATACTACTGCATTTCGTAGAAACCAAGAGTTTACAAGTCTGGCAAAAAAACTACTACAATTACATTCCTATAAACTCCAAAAGGCCACTTTCTAAATCCAAGTCCATTCTTGGCTTCACTGCGGATCGTCACAACTCGCCGCCAGTTTTTTTATGGAATCGCTCTCAGTCTTTTCTATATATTTCCTGTCTTCCTGTCTCAGATTATTTTACCAACTCTTCCAAAGAACTGGCTATAACAACTCCCATACTGTTTTAAACTCCATAGACAACACCGCTAAAACCAAAGAGCGACCAAACTACACAAAGAATGATTAAGTACCAAGCCTAAAAACAATTAACTATGACGCTTGACATTACAACAGTTGATATATATAGTATTTGGAAAAAAAAAACTATTCTCTGCAAAAAGAATTTTAATAAGATATGTCTTGTGCCTCCTACCATGTCTAAAACAGGATCTGACTTTCCTGAAGCCTTATCTTTGTTAAAGCTTCTAGCACCCATTGTAATTTAAGAAATTTAGGTCAAATTAATGAATTAAATAAATAAATGCTGTTCCAATGTTGTTCCAATGGTGTCTACAAACTTTTTTATGAAAATTTGGACGTTATTTAAAAGAACCAACACTGAAATTCTGCATTTATCAGTTCATTTATATTTTTTCAAAGTATTAAGATTTCAAAATAACCTTAAATACCTGGAAGAGCAAATATTTGATAAAGACCATATAAATTTAAAAAGATTTTGAATTTAAAAAATAAATTTAAAAAGAATGCTTACAAAATCAGATTTAAGCAAGCTGGACTTATTTGCAAAAAAATATTCATACCTGTATCTCTGGTAATCACCGTGTCGAAGACCGTGGCTCTGCTGGGCTTCTTTAATAAAAGGTAGAACTAGTTTTTGTTAAGAAAAATAATTTACATTATTTTCATGTAAAAGAAATTGTACAATAACAAACATCCACCAGTGAACAAAGAAGCAATTGAGCTGCATCTCTCCCGGAGACAGTTAAAAGGTAAAATATACTGCTAAATTCCAACCTTTTATTTTGTCTGGTTTATTTTTTTAAACACTTTTTTAATGAATTTATAGGAATTTCGGCCAGTTTTTCTGTATGAGTGGCCCTATCCAATTCAGTCTTTAAAAAAAAAAAAATAATAATAATAAAAAATTCTTGAAATATTAATAATTTTACAATTATAAATATGAATTTTTTTTTTTTTTTTTTTTGTAAGGTATTTTTAGAAAATAAAATATTATTAATATTACTATTATTATTATATATAAGCAAGGCACAGTCTGTGTCACAGACAATAGGCTTAGGTAAGTTACTTAATGTATGATAAAATTCATGGTAATATATCTCTATATGCTATATAATATTTTGTGATAAATTATGGTATAATGTTTGTAATATTTTCGTCATATTGAAAAAAAAATATTATTCGTAAGTAACTGATATTTATATAAGTAAAGATAAAGAAAAGATACTCTCCAGAGAAAAAGGTTCTAAAAGCAATGGCTCTTCAGACTTTACTAGTTCTTCCAAATTTGTTGATTCTACTTCCATATTTTGACTTTTCAATTTAGCTTTTCATATCATTATCAGCTGTTATTGTTCCTACCTTTCTTTTCTTTGTTTACAGAGGAAGTCTACCATTATTATTCACACGTGTCTCATATTTGTTTGCTTGCATTTTCTTAAATAATTATATTGAATTAATAGTAATAAACAATAAAAACAATTTTTTAAATAAAACACTGTATAGCAATTCCTTGAATTTCAGGTTTTTTAATATTCCAAAAGTAAAATTTATTTTAACTAAATAATTAATTCCTTATTTAGTCAAAATTTCGAACCGATTATTTTAAAATAATGGTAAAACTAAGTTTTAATTAAATGGCTTTTGCGCAAAAGGGTTTTTCTATTTTCAGCATTTTTTTCTTATTATGAATTAATTCAGTCATAAAATTCAAATTGAGTTTATTTCAAAATGTAAATGCATTTTCAGCAACGGACTGAAAACCAGTTGATAGCTCACACTGTTCATTGCTTACACGGTCATGGTCATCCAAATTTAAGCAAAATCATATGTACATGCGCATTTAAAGACTTCTTAACATATTTGTTAAGATCTAAAAACCAGGCTGGTCATGTAAAGACAAAATGTGGTTAAATCATTGCGTTGCAAAGAGAAAGTTCTAAAGCCGATGTTAAAATAAAATTTTTTTCGATATCGAAACCCAAGTTTTGAATTAATTTGATTTATAACATAATAAACCATTCCCTTTCCATTTAAGCTTGAATCTAATATACACCCCAGATATTTGATTGAGGTATATTGTTTAATGGGTGCGCCTCTATAAATTAAATTTAATGGATCCGTTTTTGTAACGTTTTTTATACATTGATGCATTTAGTCTCATCCTCTCCGAAGTGCATGTTTAGTTTGTTAAAGTAAATAAGTAATTAAAATAAGTAAATATTTATTTACCGATAACGATCGAAATTTACGTACTTTAAATATAAAAATTTATAATGTATAAATAAATTTAATTAAATAAATGTAATAAAAAAAGACAAAAAAAAAAATATTCCGGACGGATGTACTCAATAGCGTAAAGCTGAAGAAAAGAGTGGCACCGTTAAAAGAATAGCGAAAATACAATTTTTTTTTTTTACATAATTTAGAAAAAACCTGTTTAATGAAATATCCATTCCCTATCCCCTCCCACATAAATACCAACCCACCCTCCCGACCATAATAACGAGAAAAAAGACTAAAAAATGTTTATTTTAACAAAATGATAAAATTGCTTCCTGTGAAGATCAAAAGTACAGTTAGGAAACATTAGGAAAACTGTCAAAAAATATTTTGCAAACTTCATTAATACCATCAATTGGACTTTCCATTGAACAATACTCTGATATTTAATTCAATAATTTCCAAAACATTTTATTTTAAAAGCAGTGATGTTTAGTTTTCCACTTAATGCATTACTTTTAGTAGAGTTATGAAGGCTTCGACAAATTTGATATACAAGAAGGAATGTATTTTTGCAAAAACAAACACGGCAGTTACAGACTTAATTGTATCAGAAAATACAGGTATTTTGAATTTAGAAAAAGCTAGTGAAGTATCAGACCGGTATTGTTGAAAATTTATATTTCTAAGCGACGATCTTTATTTAGATGAGAATTTTCAGATTCACAAGTACAGCGTTCTAAGTTTTTTTCATAGACGTAATATCGAATTTTTGTTAAAATGCCGTTTGTTATATCTAGTTTTTTGCTCAACTCTTCTATGTGAGTTTTCCATGCTAGATGCTCATCAATAAAAACACCAAGATATCTTATATGCGAGGAAGGACGTTAATGTTTTCCGTTTAACTTTATTTTATAACTTTTTCTTAAAGTTTTTTTGGGTTTCTGAAAACATATTTTTGTAGAATTTAAGGCGATAAGGTTAGCATTTAACCAACCAGTTAAACACCGAAGATCAAGATTTGTCTTGTTATAAACAAACTACTCACGAAGGTTAGAAGGTTCTGTTTAAAACATATTCCTTCTCCCTTGCATTTTTATGTCGGCAAATAAAACAAGTATAACCTGCATAGAAAATTAGTTCAAATTTTATTGCTTGTCAATAACTTAAGCATCAATATATAAAGGTTTGTGAAAGCATGTCAAACTTGTTGGCAAGCCAAATTTAAAATGGTATATTGTAATTGATAAAAGAAAATTGCGACAGAATTCAACAAACAGCGAGTTTTCTTACGCTACCAGCGAGTAATATTCAATAAAGCTGTAGCTAAATAGAAATATATTCTCTCTCGTCAGTATTTCAATTGCTTTTTATTTGGTTTTGATCCATTGGTAGAATAGTTTATACGAAAAAAATATTTTATGGTATATCTTATACATGTAGTGAAATATGTAGTGAATATTGTTTTTAATTAAAAATATGTTTCAATTTAAAATTTTAATTTAATCTACTGTTCATAATACACCCGCCTTTGTTTAAAGACTCGAAGTCAAATATCAAATAGATGTTTACCCATTTAATACACGAGGGCCGTACACCATTGATACCCCTATGTTATATACACCAACATGTTGCTCTTTTTGAGTAGAATACAAAAATTGAGAAATATTTCATGTCTTTTTAAATTACTTCTATAACCGTACTCGTGATACCCATGGTAAATAGTTTAAAATGACCAGATGTAAACCGGATGTAAAGGTATGAAATTAGATTTTAAAAATTAATGCACTAAAGGGATCAAGATCATTTGAATCAAATGTTTATAAAGATTTTACGTTGAAAAAAAATTCTCCGTGGACAGAATTAAAATTAATTTTGATTTTGTAACTAATAAAAGATATATCATATTCATTGCCTCGATTGAATTATTCTCTTCTTTTCAAACATTATTAATAAAGAAATTGGAAGGAGAGACAAAATATGAAAAAATAGGCACGAATTTATGCTTTTCGCCTCAAAAATCGGCACAATTTTCTGCGGAAAAAGATTTTTTCGCCAAATGAGAAAATCTGCTAATCTTGTTTTTTTACTTTCGCAAAAAAAAAAGAGAGTGCCCAAGATTGACCTCGGAGGGACTCAAACTTCCACTAATTCCTCATTTACAAATTTTCACTATTTTAAACTTGAGTTTTTGTGTTTAGGAGATAGGATTTGATCTAAGAAACTAACTTTTATGAAAATCACGTTAAATTTAATTTCTCAAGAAGAATGGTGTGGTCTATTGTGCCAAAGGCTTTCTAGAGATTGATAAGCAACTGACATCGCTTTTCAAAACTTTGCAATTTTGTCATGGAGATATGACAGACAGACAGGTAAAGTTGAAAACTCTTTCCAAGATGGAAACAAATTTCTATCGGAATAGGGTTGTACCCAAGAATCAGCTAGGTGTTTTTTTTTGTAGATCATCTTCCCTGAAAATAGCAATATGTCATTTACTATTTTATTTGATAAAAATAACAAAAGATAAATTATAAATTATATTTGCTTTCAAAATGAAGATTTTTCAGCATTTATACTTTTGGGCACGGTGCCAAAATTCTTTCTTCATGACTTGTCGTATCATAGTCACTTGTTTTATAATCACGTAAACACTTTTTTCACGACGATGCACTGAATTGGAATGCTTGTACCTTCTTATGAAATGCTTTCTTTTGCTCAAAACTTTTTTACAAAGACAGTTTGACCATTCCTGAAATAATAATGATAATAAATAACCATGGTGATATTCGAAATTGAGACAATATTTTTAAAATTCCAAAAGTTTCATATCAATTCTAACTCGACGTCAATCTATGGTGAAATATCAATTAAACAGCAATGTGTATAGAGACAGTCTGACTGTGGGAAAACTTTATTGTTATATTCTGACCTTAAAATCTATTTGCTATCTAAAGGAGAAAAAAACAAAAAAATAAACAAGGAGAATTTAAAATTGAAATTGATTTTGATAGTTATTCATAAGAATAAAGTTTCGCTCAAAACAATTGAAAGGAAATTTTTTTAACCATGATATCTTCACCTTGTTCAAAATAACAGTGCACCTAAAGTTTTAACCCAGTGCTTCAGATATGAAGGTATTTCACGACGATTTCTCAACGTGTCTCTTGGTTATCTCATTAAAATATATGAAACTGAGCTGCACATCCACACTTTTTAAGAGTATATAGGGACGCTTCCTTGAAGTTTTCTATTGTTTACGATTTTAATTATACTAAACAAACTATATAAACTTGTATTTGAATTATAAAATATACGCTAATCTAAAATGTGAAAATTTATTTCTGACAAAGGTCAGGTTTTAGGTTTCTGATTTTAAAAGTCCGCGTAGGTTTGTGGTTAGCTTTTCGCACTACGAGGAAGAAGGTCAGTGGTTCAAATCTGCATGATTAACAATTTATCGAGGTTAATTCGAAATCTGTTATAATCGGAAGGTTTAAAAAAGACAGAAAAGCTAAGTAAGCATGTATATTCATTCATTGTAGGTGAAATAAAATTTTAAAGGGACTCAAAGTTACTTCGGCATGCTGGTCTCTACTCATGAAATTTTAAGAATCACTTTATTTCAACAAAAAAGCTTATGTGGTTCTCGAGGTTAAGTGTTTGCAATTTTGGACTATAGCCTATAGTTCCAGGTCCTTTCATGTTTTTGATTTATTGATAAAAATTAGATAAAAAAGTTTGAATTCTTAAATAACCTTGAAATTTTTTGAGAAACGCCGTTATAACATGATTGATTTGCATGTGAATTTTCTTTGAAAACCCAAAAGCCGAAATTTTCCACGCTGTAGAAAATCCTAAAATAGCCTGGAACTAGCCAGTTGTTAATTGTGAAGATATAGACGAAAATTTGATGTCATAAATGTGTCATACGTAACTGTGATGTCATCACAAGTCTTGTTTTAAACTATACCCTAAAACTTCAAAAGCATATAACTCCAGAACCGTTTGTGGTGTTTTGATGGAATTGTTTCCTGATGTGGTTGCAATTAAACTGTACAGTTATTTTCTTTTTAAAGCATAAAAACAATTAAAGAAATATTTTTAATGATAACGGAAAATATGTGGGAATTACGTTTCACTTAAAGTCTAAATAACTCTTTTAGGCTTTGGCTTCAACTAAATATAAAATTAACTTTTAAGGTTAACTTTTCGCACTACGAGGCGAAAAGCTAGTGGTTCCAATATGGATGATTACCAACTTCTCAAGGTGAATCCGCCATCTATTTTAATCAGATTGTTTAAAAAAAAGCTGCGTAAACACTGTATATGAAAAAAAGACTTAAGCAACCTCATTCTTGCGATTTACACTTAAAACCAGGTCATGTTTTCTAATGTGCTAGCGGTTAAACCGTACCGTCCTAAGTTACTTCCTTTTCAAAGAATAAGAACAAAAAAAGCAATAATTTTCATGATAATGGAAAATATGTGGAGATTATATTTCATTTAAAATTATTTGAAAAATCTTTTAGGTTTTGTCATCAACTAAATAATGCAAAATTAAAGTTCACCTCTACTAACATATTCATTTGAGCAGAAATAACTTTTAGAGTTTTTGCAACCCTGAAAAAACTGTTTCGATTTCTTGATACAATTGGGATAGTCGTTTTTCCTAATATTGTATTCACTTCTTTGAACAGATTAGCGATCATTCCTTGGTATATCCATACAACAACAAAGTCCTAGATAAAAGATTTTCGGTACGGTTAAAAAAATGCCATTTATTTGATTTAAATTTATAAAGTCATAAAAAAAAATAATAATAATTATAATAATAATAACAATATCAACATATTTTCAACGCATATTTTTTTAACGGGAGATATAAAAAAAAAAGTGTATTACAAATAAAGATTATTTTAAAAGTGAAAACATCGTTTGACGATGAGCTATGAAATTTAGGTCGAAGTATTAAAAAAAAAAAAAAAGCAGTAATACTCTGCTTACACTTTTCAAGATAACGATCAAACTTCCTGATAACCCTGTTTGTCAATAGAATTTATTTTACATTTATAATGAAATCGAAGAGAGGTTCTACAAACCAGGAAAATTCCGGTTCTCGAAACCACACCTAAGTACGCTAAAAAACCTTCAAACATTAATGACGTCACACAATTACTGAGAAACTAAACATTCTGAATATTTTAACTTTAAAGCTCAGACAAAATCAAATTAAAATTCAAATTAGGGAGAAGCATGTATTATATAGCAAACCTCCATCATACATGCAGG
>JAUZNK010002829.1:0-11244 GCA_035046665.1 Euphysa ruthae | reverse complement strand
TATATATATATCTCAAAATGAGCCAAAATTTTTATATAACTCTTGATACATAATAACTGATTCTTCAAATTTTGTATCAACTTCACATATTGTGAAATGATTCTGTGGCTCAAAGAAAATTCCTATCTTAATAAATTTGTTGTACCTGGAAAAATTCTCAGTATCGTTCATCTGCATGCATAGTTGAAATAGTTATTTTGTTATACATTTCTTGATTGGATTTTCTTGATAATTGAAGTATAATTAAACTATGTCATGCTCAACAAATATACTTATTATTCATTGTTTAGGTCTTCTGATGGAAGAATGCTTGTCATTTCGTCAACTGATGGTTATTGTTCAATTGTAAAGTTTGACGATGGAGAGTTGGGCACTCCACTATCATTTGATGTCGTTGAATATCAAATAACTCAAGATAAGCTAAAACAAGCTGCTAAGATAAAGGCTAAGGAACTTCTGAAGAAATCTATAAATGAGAAAAACGAGAAAAAGAAAGCCGAAAAAGAGGAGAAAAGAAAAGCTGAAAATGAGGGAAAAAAGAAAGCAGAAGAAGAGAAAAAACAGGTCGATAATAAAGATCAGATAAAACAAGCTGGTAAGATAAAGGCTAAGGAACTTAAGAAGAAATCTATAAACGAGAAAAAAGAGAAAAAGAATGCTGAAAAAGAGGAGAAAAAGAAACCGGAGTATGAGAAAAAAAATTCAGAGAACAAAGAGTTAGAAAAGAAAACAAATGAAAGTTTAGATGGTAAGTTACTAAGTTTGCTTATTTAGCCAACACATTGTGTTGTTCTTTGCAGTTTTATGTCGTACAATTACCTCATTGTACCTTCTTTTCAATGCCCCCACATATATACAGGCTTTAGGCTCACTTCTAGATCCTGAGAAAATCCCAACACCACACAAAAATTTAAATCACAACCAGAGACTTATTTCACTCTCAACATGAGAGTAAGACTTCTAAAATTAAGCCCTTTTTATAGAAAATTTGCTCAAATCTCCTAAAATTATTTTTCATAACTCACTCAACAACAAAGAAAAAAAAAAAACATATTCCCACTAAATTAATTTTTTTCCGTTGCTTACTAGGACAAGTTTCTCCATTGTGGTATGGCTGACCTGGATTTTTTTTTGTGGGAAATCATAAACCTTTATTAGTGTTCTGTTCTAAAAACTTCTATAGACATATTCCTTTTTTGTTGGCCTGCGCACTGTTTATTTTAGCGTTACATTGCCAGTCTGGACTGACTGTTGTTGATTGCCTCATTTGCTGTTGCACTGCTGATATTATATTTGATTAGATAGTAAAGTCATTCGCAATAAATATGAAAATAAGACACTTTAGTGTTATTACAAAATTTAAGAAAGGTTTAAAAAGTATTATGCAAATGGAAAAATCCACGTTATCAAACTTTTTACATTGTTTGTCATGCTTTATGTAAAAATATTTATTCTAAATTCTCTTTTTTTAAATATTTAATTAAATTTGATTTTAGATTATTCCATTTCTTAAGCTTCTCTTGCACTAACATATGTGGTCTATCTTATATAGCCAATCATTAACCTATGTGCTTTTCCGTTAGATCTGGTAGAAAATGAGGAATAAAATTATGCAATATAAATTTCTGTATTGAGATTCCCGAATAACAAGAAAATTCTCTAATACCTAAGATTTTAAGAGTAACGTTTTATAATTTTTTTGAAATGAGTTAATTTTTTTGCATGCAGATGCAATGAAAAGGTCATTCCTATTAGCAAACGATTTTGTTTTAGATTTTAAAAAAGAAATCATGTTTTTTGGTACTGAACTGGCCTGAAAATCACTTCAGTTTGATCTTCCTCAAAAGAGTAATTTTAAGGATGTCGCTTATCATAAGCAATTTTTGATGCCCAAAATTCTGTGAACAGTGTTTTCTAGAATTTAAGTTAGGCTGCAGAGCCATAGGATTTTTCTTAATTTTTTTATTTCTGGAAGTCCATTAGCCATTAGCAATATTTTTTTTTTCTAAATGAATGAGTATTTAAGAAAACATTCAGTCATTTAATGCTTATTTAAGTTTGTTAGAGGACTTTGTGGCTGTGGTCGTCAAGGCTCAAACCCAACATCTCAAATTCAGCCTATTTGGGTTCCAAATTGGGGCAACCAAAATTTTTTGAGTGGTAAAAGGGTAATCTTAGCAACAACTGCGTTTTAGTTACCCAAAATTGGCTTTGAATAAAGGTTATTTTTTCATTACATAGAAAGAATAAGCAGAAATAAATTTAACTTTTTCATTTAGAGAAATCTAAAGAAAAGCAAAAAACGGTTAAAAGCCAGCCTACGATTAACAAATTATTTTTTACACCTGTGAGAAAAAGAAAACGCACTTTAGACTCTTCGCCAACTTTAATAAATAAAGAAGGTAAAGGTTTATTTTTTATGTTAAATTTTCCCTATAAATTAATATAAAATTTTCTCACACTTACACACTAATTTTTTTCAAAAGCCTGTAGGGTACAAGAAAAAGATATTTAAATGAAAATTAGGATAGTCAGTCGTGTCAAAAATATTTCTTTTGTAAATGTTTCGAACGGCTTTCCAAAAATTTTAAATATTGATTTGTTTTACTTTTACATCAGTTTTTGAATTATTTATTCTTGGGTTTTTCTGAAATTTTGAATCATACTAAAAACTATATTAAAAACGTCTTAACCATAAATTTTATAAAATCTTGACAGTTATTTTTAGGCTCCTGAGAATTTCAATATCGGTTCTGCTCAAACTTTCTTTTATCATTTTATACTAAATCTGCAAAATTAAATATTACATTTATTCAGCTTCAAATTCAGAATATAAGGCTTCAGTTTGAAATTCAAAGTTTGAACTATAAGTTAATATTTGATTGATATAAGTATTGTGTTTAGCTTATTGTTGTGATATTGTAATATTTTATTCATATCCAGGCTAGCAAGGCATTTGGTTTAAAATTAAAAACTTTTTTTACCCTACATATTTATGCAATATTATAATCAATAGCATATCTTTATTGTCGAAATAGTGAGGTTTTTTTGACTAGTTATGAGTATTTCCAATCAATGCTTAATTATAAATAAGAAGGATTTTATGAGCCTGAAGAACGTCACTCTTTATTATAAACAAGAAGGATTTTATGAGCTTGAAGAGTGTCACGCTTGATTGGAAAACAACTTTTCTCATTATTTTAGAAAATTTTTTACGATTCTGCTGAAATTTTTTAGTTGTTTTTGGAAGCATTATTTATGGTTGAAAATCAATGGATTATGTAGTTTTAGAGTTGCAAATGAATGTTTTTTTTCTCTGAATCTAGTAATTACTTATTTTTAAGGTTTTTCATGATGTTAGAAGACCATAGAAGGCCCCTTTTGACCCAAATGACTATTTTTAGAAAAATTTTCTAAGTTTTTCGCAAAATCCTTTTATTAGGGTAGTACAGGGCAAACAAGACATAAGGATTAAAATTAAATTGTTTAGATCTGGGAAAAAGTGCAAAAAACAATTAGTGAGCCTACTAAAGTGCACTTCTTCTTTGAACCCTTATAAAAAAAACAAACATATCAACTTTCAATATGGTACATTTAAGATTTTAAAAATAACAATAGCCTGTCTCATCTTTCCCATCCTGTGAAGAAAAATGAGACAAAGTATATTAAGTCAGTAGTGAACACAAAGGTAAATGTAACTAAATACATTGTTATGAAAGTGTTTTGAACACATTAACAAAGCTCACCTCTAATTTCAGTTCCTAAATCGCTAAGATAGTTTGTTCTAGGGAATAGATACACTGGCAAATAAACTAGGTAGTTTCCGGGAGGGGTGTTGCGGCTTGGGGGTATCGTAAGATGGATATGGTTGGTGTTAAAAAAGATTTCAGTTGAAAAATGGAAAAAAAATATATATATATATTGCCACTTTAAGTTTTATTTGCTGGGGACCTCCACAACTTGTTTCTGCCACTTTAAAAACAGACTAAAGCATTGTCCCATCTTCCCGACAGACAGTATGTGTTAAAAAAATGAAATTCTTATCTTTTACACTTAAACCATGTAAACCTTTCTTCTTGGCGATGATAAATGTAGGTTATTGCTTTTTTAAATGAATCAATGCTTGACAGCTACTCTTCAGTCTATTTCAGAACTCTGTCTTGCAAATACAATATTTCTACTAAAGAGTAGGTTAAAAAATATATTAGTTGCAATGACACTGAAGAATATTGTATAATTTCCACCAAACCGCTTAACAGTAATCAAAAACGAGCATTTTTATTTTAGTAAATAAACCCATAGTTTATATCTACCGCGATGACAGCCGAATCAAATATAACCAAAAAGTGTCTCATCTTCCCTGTTGTCTATTGGCTACTTGGCTCTAAACCTCTAATTTGTTACCAAAATGTCTTCTTTGGCCCCAAACAGTGATATTTTTGTATATTTGTAGAAATTATCGTTTTTATTTATTCAAAGTTACCATCCCTATTATCAAATATATAGCAGATTTAATTCTTGAGCTTAAATCACTCACCGAACACATGCTTCACTTTTCTTTTGCAAAACTTAATCTGAATCAAAGATGTAAGTTCTCGATTAATTATCTGAGTATAGTTAGACTTAACTTTTTTCAAAGTTCAACAAGTTCCATGATTTCCAATTTGATACAAACATGTTATGCGTTAGACATTGATTGGTGTGTTTAAGTGGAATCAGTTATTATAACTTAATATTTTGTTTAAGATTTATAGAAAAGATATAACAAAATTTTATAGGAAAATTGTAAACAAGCAAATTACTAGAGTGATTTGAGTTGCGAATTCCCATGGTTAGTTAATTAAATTTTATTTTCATATAACAAATGGAAACATTTTTACTGAGTTAGGCTTGTGTTCATACAAAATTGAATTAAGAATTAAATTGCAATCTGCAGGATCAAGTTTTTTGTAAATTTTTATTTATAATTTGTTTTCATGAGTTTCAAGTAACATCATATTTCTATACTTTATTTTGTGTGAGAACAGGTAGAATTTGACCAAAAAGTTGACAAACAAAAAGAGAGATTTATCCGAACAGATTTTAAAAGATCTTGTTAAAGCTATGTAGCGTCGAGTACATGAAGACGTGCTCAAAAAAGACAAGAGCAACATAGCGTTAGTATAAAATTTCAGGCAATTTGCGATTGCGAATCCCGCAATAAGCAGGACGTTTTAGCAACCAAATACAAAATGAAATGTTCTTTGGTATCCCATATTTTATAGAAGACGCAAGAAGTCATGAAATAATGAAACATTTTTGTGGGAAAATAAACATATCCTGATAAAACGCTAAGCCCTTTGCATGAGAGCGTTACCAATAAATTTATAACTCAAAAGAACTTCTAAAATAAACTGAGGGCTGAACATCTCACAGCGTGAGAGAGTCTTGTGAAAACCAGATAGGGAAAATCACTACATCTACTCAATAATTCTGTGTTGATCAATAGTCTCCATTACTGCTTGCTGTTGAAACAAAGTAAAATCATAGAACCTGGATATATAGCCGAAGCTTACTAAATAACAGACCTTTTCAATGTGCGACTGGAGTCAAAAACTGGGAGGACAGTGTAATTTTATTGCTTATCACACTTTTTTAAAATAGTGATGTTATTATATCAGTCAACTGTTGTTATTGGCCAAAATTCGCTACAGTCGGATTAATAAATAACGCAAAGTAGCCAATGAAATTAAATAAGTCATAAATGTTGTGTCACAGGCTGCAATGGAAATTATAATGTAGAAAATAATGTCAAAATTTTCCGACTTTCTAGAAAAATTGATGAGAGGCAAATATTAACTAGTTTTAGAGATAACGTTTCAGAGTCAAAAGGTGTGGTAGTATTTGAAAGGTATTTCCCAATCGATTATTCCACTGTTACTGTTTATGGAAAACTCTATCCTCTTGAACCCTGTCAGTGTTTTTTGTGCCAAGCTCTTCTGCTCCTTCATTATCAAGAATCACTTCAAGTCTACTTGAATGAAATATTAAATAGAAAAGCATATGAGCTTCCTCTTTTTGACGAAAAAGATAAAATTGAGAGTGTGTCCGTTATCTCTGATAAAGTTAAATAAATTGAGTTAAGCAATATTCATTTTATTACCTGCACCTAATGAAAAATAGCTAGAAAATCAACTTTTTATGGGGTACTACTGTCCAGATGTTTTTATTAATAATTAGTCACGATTCATTTTGTTGTGGCATAAAGACCACAATAATCACTTTTTCAGCAGATAGTGTCAGTAAATTTAGCGGATTGTCCCATATAGATATCCCAGTTTTTAAATAGTTTGCATTTTCATGAACCGCTTATAAAGATTAAGGGAGGACTTTGAACTTCGTAGTAGACTTACTCTAACACAAATAACACCTGAAGTTAAGACTTTTAATGACAGTTATTATATAAACGATATTTTTTTTTCAAAGTTGAAAAAAAGATGAGAGTGTTATATTTAGCGTGGGAAGCCAACAAACTACCGAGAGAATATTTCAAGAAAGGGCCAATGTAGCGGGTCTTGGAGTAATTAGAACGCCCTTTTGCGCCTATGAAATTTGCTCAACTAAACAACCCGACATAATTGAGTTTGCATTGCATTACGCAATGAATTTTGCTCAAAAACTCAGAGATAACATGGAAAGTAAATTTCCGTCGAACCTCGTGAACTTTTGTTCCATATTCAAAAGTTCTAACACTGTGCCAACTCCGCTTTGATGAGCGCCAAAAGTTTTGGATTTTGTTATTAAATGAAGTGTATGTGAAAAAAAACTGCAGTATCATGGAGGAATTGTCTTCGGTAAAGCAGTTAACAAACCCATCACTGTACTATCATTTACGATTGTAAATTTATATGGAGTGCCAAAATATTTTAAAAGATATTATCTGTATTTAAACTGGGTTGGAAATGGTGAATTCTGCTGGTGGTATAATTGTTGCTATAAATTGCGATGGTAATCGAGTTAACCAGAGGTTTTCAATATGTTTAATAAAGTGAAACCATGACGAACCGTTGAATATCTATTTCTCTTATTTAGTTATGTTCATTTATTTAAAAATACTTTGTATGATCTGGAAAAAATCAGATTGTCAGTTTATCAAAGCTCTCAGAAGTTTCAGTTTACCCAAAGCCAATTTACTTGCTTATAAGTGTTTACTGATTGTAAATACCAGGTGATTGTGTTTGTCAGTGGACAATTCACTGCTATATTATTTTCCATGAGGTTGTTAATACCACTTGTCGTACATCTTTGTGTAATGTTTAGTAACTGAGGAAATACTGCAGAATAGTGGGATGACCTGGGGGATTTTTCATCACAGGACTTTTTCTAGGGGAAGTTACTATTTCTCTATTGCGTATGAAGTAATTTAATGTCACAATTCAGGTTGAAAATTCCAAATAATATTTATTAAATATTTTTGTAACTGTTTATATAGATCTAAAAATCATCAATGATAAATTTTGTATAACTATTTGAAGTAAAGCAGAAGTTATACTGATCTGAAACTTATTGCTTTTCTTCTAAAATGCAAGCTTTATGTCTTTACATTGAGAGCTTTAACTAAAATCATTTTGTAACCTTTTAACTGTAAGAAAAATTTAACTGACTTAGCTAATCAGAAGAATAATATACAGTTTACTCTTTGGTTAGGAATGATTGACGTCATTATCATTTTAATTGCTATTTGTTTGACATTTTGAAGTGTTTTAGCCAGAAAACTTTCTGCAATAGTTTTGTGTGAAATCATATATCCAAAGCAGAATAAAATATAATCATCTCATTTTAAAATTATCTGGCCTCCAGTTTTTGACTCAAGCCGCGCGTTGGCAAGTAAGCCTTGTATATAGCCCAATCTTGAGCTGACGTAGATAAGCGTCGGCGTTAAAAAGAAAACGTAGTACGGTAATATAAATGTGTTTCTACGAAAATTTATAGGATACCTATTTTTCAATTTATTGAATAAAAGATACTCATACACCATTCATAGAAAAAGAGTAAAGATACATTTGTGCAAATGAGTGATTAATTTAAAGAGGTTATTGTCAAATCATCTAGTGTATTTTGTTATGGAGTACCAAACAAACTTTATACTTGGCAGTCTGTTAATGGTGATGTTGGTGAGCTCCTGGTCCGGCAAGAACATTAAATATTCACCACTGTCAAAAAGCTTTTTGACAGTGGTGAAAATATTGATAAATGGTGTGGAGAAAATTTTCGGCAAATAGAAAAAGAAAATTTTATTCTTTCAATAGTTGGATGAAGAAAAGTAAAGTATCTAAAAAAACTATTTGTCCAAAAATACGAAGAATGTTAGAGATTGTATGCAAAAAGAGACTGAGTGATAACAGCCAATGGAATAGACGGTCAAAAAGATTCATTAATAAGTGTGTTCCGCCACCTGAATGCCACTTCAGATGCCTCAGCTATTCCACAAAATGAATTTAAACCTAAGATAGTTGGCTTCCATGGAGTATAAAATTTCCAGGATTTAGTAGACAATAAAATGACTTATTTACTGATTAAACAACTGACAGCTGTAAAGAAGAAAAGCTATTTGGAAGAGAGTTGAAGAGTCTTTACGAAAACAAAGGTCTCCGTGAACAAATGAAATATTCCAAAATATGGTAAAATTTTGTGGGGATACCGAAGATTGTTTACGATTGGAGTTGTGGTTGACTTTGAAGATGTTTAGTTTTGAATTGAAAAATACGTACATAGGTCTTTGTGCTTATTTTAATAAATTAATATATCTTACGTTTAATCCAAATATTAAATCCATATGGTTTCTTTAAATCTATACGATTCCTATTTTAAGACCAAAATTCTCATTTAAAAGCCCTGACCTGAAAACAACAAAAAAATGGGGTTTTTTTGGTTTTTCTCAAAAAGCCACCGCGCTCCAATATGTTGAAAATTTATACTGGGAAATTTTATTTCTTACAAGTTAAGCCCATAAGCTATTTTTCAAAATAAAGCCAAAGACCCAAAATGTGAAAATGTATGCCTTTTGAAAATCCGATCGAAAAACTGAAATATGAAAATTTTTTGCCACTTGTATTTTCAGGGAGTCCATTAGTCCCTAAGTTATAACTTCCTAAAGGTTTATTGGCAATCGTCAGTTGATTTCTTTAAAATTGGTTCCGATTTGTAGAACCGTATGCCGCTTCATTTAAAGTTTGGCAAGAATGAAACTTCGACTTAATTTCTATGCATATATAAGTATGTCTTGCATCAGTAAATAATGCATTCAAGTATTAATTGGAAAATTTTCTAAGCTTGAATCATTATGTCATAAGTTTTTGTTGATATATATTTCATATAAATTATATACAAAGATATTTTAATTTGTAACCTGCTATTTTGCCTGCTGCTCAGCGACACACAGCGTGTGTGTGAAATAATAAAGATGCAATGTATTTATCACCTTACTACATAAGAGATTAAAAATATAAAAATGTAAGTCATGGCTATCCTCAAAATGAGAAATTTTAAAAATATTGAATCGTTAAATCCATCCAGTATTATCTCAATGGTAAACTTTGGATTATACTTCTCGGAATTACTGCCCACTTAACATTTCTCTTGTGATACATAACATAGACTTATTTCATAAAATTGAAAATATGCTTAGATCCCATCCATTTTGTAATGAAAATATGTCAAAGATAAATTTGCTTCATATATAAAAAAAATCCTTTCCAGCATAACCCTATTTTTAAAATTTTCCCGTTTGTAAGTTTTCTGAGGGTTTTTTTCCTCATCCAATGCATTATTTTTTTTTAAACAATCACGTTGGTTTTACTTTTTGCTCATTTCTCAGATTTGGTTGTTTATATTTTGCTTTTAGAATGTGCGTCTAATACTTTCTAAGTATAATATAATTTGAGAAAAACAAACGTCACTAAAATTATGACCGTATTACATCCAAGAAATGTATTTTTTTTTCTTGTCTTATAAGTACGCTCTTTATCAAAATTGATTTAAAGTTTTAAGGTAGCATCAATTAATAAGATTAATTTATTCATAGATTTTACAAATGTATTACCTTCAAGTGGCAGTCCCGTACAAACCACGACAAAGTTGTTGCAATCAACAGAGATTTCCGATAACAATCAAGCTTACTCATTACCTGAAAATTTGGACAGTAATAAAGATTTTCCTTTATATGAAAAAACGGTTATATCAAATAATACAGATGGAAAGGATCAAATTAAAGGAATTGTTATTAGAAAAGAACCCAAACGTGTTCAATTGATCACCCTTTCAACATTTAATGACTCTTCTAAAAAAAATGTTTCCATACCACCTGCTAGGTCCTCCCCGAAAGAACCAAAACGAATTAGTTTGGCCACGGTTGAAAAATTCCCTACAAAGTCGCAATGCAGTCCAATATCAGCACCTATACAGTCACCCAAGGCTCCGAAGCGTATAAAGGTTACCACTCTTTGTACCTTCGATAAAAATAGCAATGATCAATCAGTTGCAACGAAAACGATACAATTCGGGAATGATGCGAATAAAACCGAACAATCGAGCAAGCCAGGTAGCATAATTTAATCTTTTTTAAGATGGTTTTTAATGATCACTTTAGCAGATCTATCAGTTCCTTGTTAGTTTATTTGTCTCTAATATCATTTGAATTTAAAATTAATAAGCGTCATCTTAAATAAACCTTCACTCATAAAAGTTTTTAAGTTTGATAGAAAATTCTATAAGTGAGCAAGACTTTTATGATCTAATTCTGGACGTCCAATAATAAGTGTTGTTTTAAAATAACGATACTTTAGGATTGTAAATTGTTACCTAAATTAAGTGTTGTTTTAATTATTCTATTTACTAGCTCCGTCTAATTCAAAAAATATTGAAAAAGCTAAACCTGTTGAAAAAGAGAAAGAGATCGAAGTGATTTGTCTCGATTAATTTGGTCTTATGATTTGATACTTAAAGGGTATCAGTCATGGTTACACCACTAGCCGCTGCCGCTGGCGTAATGCATATCTGAATAGCGGAGAACTGCAAAAAAAAAAAAAAAGATAAAGAATGAAATTTACTACTGAGTTATTATGTATATGGATTTTGTGAAAAACGATTCTAAAGAAATTTTTCTCAAGTGTATATAAAGCTTGTTTATTATACATATGTATGTATGTATGTATGTATGTATGTATGTATGTATGTATGTATGTATGTATGTATGTATGTATGTAT
>JAUZNK010002828.1:0-11244 GCA_035046665.1 Euphysa ruthae | reverse complement strand
GCTTGCTTGCTTGCTTGCTTGCTTGCTTGCTTGCTTGCTTGCTTGCTTGCTTGCTTGCTTTCTTACTTACTTACTTACTTACTTGATTACTTACTTACTTACTTATTTACTTACTTAATTACTTACTTAATTACTTACTACGTGGGTTGTTCGAAACTGTTGACGGAGGTAGGTCACCAAAAAAATATAATTCTTTTATTTCGACGATCCATACCACAACAAAAATATTGGATTCACTTACTTCAGTACAATGACAGTAAGACCAACACCGCGTTTTTACTTAGTTGTGCCATTAGCTTTATCGGGTTGTTATTGGCTTCAACTATCAGGAACGACAGGGCAGTGAACATGATAGCTATTTTCTTTTAATGACGAAGGCGTGTTGATGGAACATCTACAGTTGATTCATTATTTGCAACATGTGCAGTAAATTCGTTATTTGCAGTATCTATATTACAATTCTCTTCCCTATTTAGATCTCTTCTTCACTTTTTACCAATTTTCGTTCTAGCTTTTACTCTGCAAGTTTTCACCATTTTTCAACACTCTCTATATTTCTATTCTCTATATTTTATTTACTTGCTTGCATCTAGGTACGAACATTTCCTTAGAAAGCAATATCGATAGAAAGCAAAGTAGTCATATATCTTTTATTTGCACAGATAAAGCCATAATTTATCATATTTTGTTTTCTGGATACTCAGGACAATATCATTTTTCAACGGAGAAAAAACTAAAAAAGTGTCTACATCGAGCAACGGGAAGTATCAAATTTCTGTACTTTATCGTAATTCTTATTAAAAATGAATGTGAAATTCGAAATCTACGATAAATTTTAAATTCTTAAAATTTTAAAAAGAATCACAAACCTTTTTTTTTTTTTTTAATTTTGAAAAATTTAAGGGTGTCGGCCCCCGTTTAAAAAACCCTCAAATTTAGGTAATTTAAAATAATTTTTGTATAAAACTGATACCATTTTCGGATTCCATGGAAAATTTTGGTTCTGAATAGTTGTAGTGCAAATATTTGATTTTTTCAGTAAAAATTAAAGGGCTGTGTCATCTTAAGTATGATAATAATTTAATCACACAAAGTCTATTCATGAATGGAATTTCATGCCAACCAAAAGATTTTAACTAAAATTTCTAGGCAAGAATTTAATACTCTACTGACCGACTATTTTTTTTTTCCTCGTATTAATAACAAATTTTGTAATTTTCGTTTCTACCACCTTCTGCCTTCTTCTTTTTTGTTTTTGTGAATAATATTCTACTGAGTAATTAATAAGTAAACAAATATTTGAAGATATCATTACATCCATCTTCTCATAGTCTGACAGTATTTTAGTAAAGCAAAAGACCATCTAGACCTGCATGAGGATGCTATCACAATTTTGCTGTTTTTTATGGTTTTTGCGGCAATTACTATTCTTAAACCGACTTTTACTAGCTATTTCATTCATAAAAAATTTCATCTAGAAACTTTTACCTACAATTTCATTCCTACAAATTGTTAAAAAAAACGAATTTATGGGTGTAAATTTATGTCGCGTGTAAAAACTTTTTACGTTTTGAACATATTTAATTTAACTTTTGTGATTTGGTCAAATTAAAACTTTTAGCAGGTAGAATCCTGCTTACCTTAATTTCACGAAATTAAGAAGGTTCAGCACGCAAAATTTACGAAGAATCGCGTATTAATTTACGAGTTCAGTCGCTGATTTATTTTACGCATTTCTCATGTCAATGACAGAACCTCTAGCATTGGTATGCAGATTTTTTCTGAATGGTTTAATGACTTGCGCTCGACCAATCAGAATTTTACTTGTTTCGCGCTCGACCCATAAGCATTTTACCATATCTGGTTGTTTATTCACCATCTTTTGGATTTTGGAAGTAGTTAATACAAGTAGTTCATACAAGAATATCGGTTTAGGTCATAGACCACAGCAAACAAGGTACATGTATCATTGGCTAGTTCATTAATTATGATTTAAATTAAAATATTAATAGACTGGAAATGAAAACTACCAAGGCTGCTCAGAATTTTCGCTTTCTTTAAATTCGCTCATTGCTTTTTCCATGAACCTGTCATAATACCGTTTTAAATAACTCCACGCGTGCCTGTTTGGTGTACCAAAAGTAAAACTTGAAGTAGCTAAAAAAACATTCAAATTTGTGGGCACAAATTTATTTAACAGTTTGCCTTATGAAATCAGATCATAATAAAAATAAAAGGAATTTCTTGGTATTTTAAAAAAGTTTTTTTGTATTTCTAAATAAGTCAGTATGTCAGTGCCATTTTTACCAATTTTTTTTTTCTCTAATTAATTTATTATTGTATCCCATTGCGTCACAGTGGACATGTTACATTGTATAAATTTTGTTTTTCAATTTTATTCCTCCATCATTGTCATTTAATTTTAGATTTTCTTGGCGCTTTTCTCTTTCACATTTTATATACTTTTTATTTTATTTTAAACTTTAATTTTACTAATTTTAGATCTTATTAAGTTCTCAGGACGCTTAATAATCGCAGCTTTTTTATTTTGGGTGTAAAGTTATAACCCTGTAAAAATATAATTCTATATCCACCTGTTATGTTTTTCTCAAAAAATTATGCTTTATTTAAAATTAAAATACAAAGTTCCACGTTTTTGATTTTGTCTAGGTTTATCGCCAAGTTATTTTGAACTGTTTTAAAGATCAAATCATGAGAAAAAACGCAGCTGCTATTTAAACAACATATTTTTCTGTCAAAAATACGTTCCGTTCAATTGTCAGTCCGAACATAGTCATTTTAAATCTCATAAATATTTACAGAATTTGGCACAAAATTAATTTTTTTAGCTACTGACGTGTGACTCACCGAGCTGGTAATGGGTAGCCACCATTATGCAAGGTTTCAACCTGGAAAGTATATATTAGAGGATCGAAGTATAATTCATGAATTTATGAAGTGGATCAGGTTTAAGATCCTTTCTGAATCACTTTGCCTTAACTGTAATAAGGCGCTCATAGGAAATCATTAAATGTGTATTTTTTGTATTCTCTTATCCCTCTCTCATAGTTTAAAGACAAAGATTACTGAATACTAGTACAATATTATTATTAAGTTTTTCACCAGCTGCTAATCCCATCTCAAAGTATTATATTGAGTGAAGAACTCTACATGTCTTGAATTGTCCCTGGCTTTTGTTCTTAATTAAGTATTAATATTTGTGATTTAGTTCACCTCACTTTTTTGTTGTGGTTTAAGAAAGCAAGTAAACACAATTTATGTTGCTGAACGCAAATGATTGATCCAAACAATGCATTTGACAAAATTTTTAATTAGCAAAATCGTTTAAAAAAAGACTCTCTGTTTGCTTGACTGTCTAAGCTTGCTGCTAATAAAAATTGGTATAAGGGGTTGCCGTAAGTTTCTGTGAAAAATTGATGAGCTTGTGGTGTTTTTTTAGGTACTCTCTACGAGTGAAGTTAAAAAACGGAAGGTATTTTTAGCTTGTTATTCAAAGTACGCAATACCTAACAACTAAAAGTCACTTATTATCTGCAGCTCTTAATCAACAAGTTTATTTCTTGAGTTGACTCTTTCGCAAAAGTTCATGTAGCTTAAATTTATAATTAATGACTTTTATTTAGTTAATGAACGAAATGAAAATACCTATAAGAGCATGGATTTCCCTAAGGTAATTTAAATAGAATAAGTTTAAAATTTAAACGCTGCTTGATTTATTAAAACCCAGAAAATAAAGATATTGATCGATAACACCATAAATTTGTAGTTACTAAATTAAAAATTGAATGAAGTGTTTATTCAGATTCTGAAATCTCTTCATCCTCTTCGAATTCATCGGCGTTTTCGGAAGTTTCTTCCTCAATTTCGGGTGTTTCATCCTCAGATTTAGGAGATTCGTCCTCGTTTTCTTGCGCTTGTTCTTCGGTTTCGTCTTCAATTTCAGCAGTTTCATCTTCTTTAATAGTTTCTTCATTCTCGGCATTTTCTTCCTCAGTCTCGCTTTCTTCGTCATCTTCATTTTCATCAACCTCAGAATTTTCTTCAGTTTCTGATTCTTCTTCATCATCCTCGGAATTTTCTTCATTTTCTGATTGTTCTTCATCATCCTCAGAATTTTCTTCAGTTTCTGATTCTTCTTCATCATCTTCGGAATTTTCTTCATTTTCTGATTGTTCTTCACCATCTTCAGAATTTTCTTCATTTTCTGATTCTTCCTCATTATCTTCGGAATTTTCTTCATTTTCTGATTGCTCTTCATTATCCTCAGAATTTTCTTCATTTTCTGATTCTTCTTCATCAACCTCAGAATTTTCTTCAGTTTCTGATTCTTCTTCATTATCCTCAGAATTTTCTTCATTTTCTGATTCTTCCTCATTATCCTCGGAATTTTCTTCATTTTCTGATTGCTCTTCATTATCCTCAGAATTTTCTTCGTTTTCTGATTCTTCTTCATCATCCTCAGAATCGTTATCATTATCTTCTTCTTCTGATTTTTCCTCGTCTTCGTTTTCAGATGTTTCATCTTCAGTCGATTCGTCACTTGATTCGTCTTCTTCGAATTCCACAAACTCATCTTGTTCTGGAAGAGCAATTTCGCTTTCTTCCTCATTTTCGATTTCTGCTGGGGTTTCATCTTCTGTTTCTTCTGAGGTTTCCTCTTCGTTTTCGGTTTCTTCTAAGGCTTCTTCATTTTCAGTTTCTGCTGTGTTTTCCTCCTCGTTTTCGGCTTCTTCTGGGGCTTCATTTTCGGCTTCTTCTGAAGTTTTCTCTTCGTTTTCAGCTTCTTCAAAGGCGTCTTCGTTTTCTGTTTCTGCTGTGTTTTCCTCCTCGTTTTCGATTTCTTCTTTTTCTTCTTCTTCGTTTACAGTTTTTTCTATGCTTTCCTCTTCGTTTTCACTTTCCATAGGAGTCTCTTCCTCGTTTTCGGTTTGTTCTGTGGTTTCCTGTTCATTTTCTTCAGGAGATTCTTCCATGTTGCTGCTTTCTACTTCATTTTGAATTTGAGCATCCTCAGAAATCGCTTCTATACCTTGTTCTTCTTCTTCTTGAGGAGCTTCTTCTGGAGCTTCATTTTCCAAAAAATCAGCCTCTTTAGGACCCTCTTCGAGTATTTCTGGGAGTTCAGCATCAAATTTCTGTGAGTTTTCTGGTGTTTCAAGGTCTTCGATTGCATTTTCATCAACTTCAATAGGTGTTACATCTTCAACAGCAATTTCTTCAGCTTGTACATCATCTTGTTTAAATGGAGAACCTACAAGGGGCAAGGTAATAAATTAAATATTTCAAAATATTTATTTGCAAGAAAAGAGAATTTTTCAGCTTCATAGATTACTTTCTGCTTCGAAATTCTTTTAAAAAAAAAACTTTCTTGCTGTTTCTTATTTCCCTAACGCCAAAGTTATATTTAAGGCGTATATTGCTTTTCTTTTCATCTCGCTTTATTCATTCCTTCATTAAGCACAGGTTTGGTTTTTCTTGATGATGAAATATTTTTAAATAAAACATTTTTAGATTATACCGTATTTTTTTAAGTATGGATTTTAGTGTATAGGCTATTGCAATAACCACATTTTAAAGTAATCAAAGATAAATAAAATGAATTACTTAAAATACTTAATGTGAGGAAGCAATGCAAATCTTCACACTTAAATATTATACTTATACTTTAAATAAGCTTTTTTTTTCTAGATATTTCGTCATGATTTTTTTTTAAGACTCAATCGATATTGAGACCAGGCCCTCAAATTTTTCCGCTGATTTTACATCAATGTAGATTAAAAGATGTGAATTAAATTTTTAAAAACAAGTTTTTATTGATAAAAATCTAATTTTTATATCTAAAGCAGGCTGCTTGGCTAGCATGAATTACTATTAATTCTTTATTAATTTCGTACAAAAAAAAAAGAAGCATTTTACAATTTTTGAGGAAAAACACGATTTTTAGGCCAGAAAGATATTTCACATGTGCTTAGATTTTAATACCCAAAAAATTTTTCAACGTCATATGGTGTCACTTGAAACCCCTTATCTATAACATGAAAAATATATCCACGATTTTAAAAAAAGCAGTTAAATACCATTTGAGAAAAGTGTGTAACATATGCATACACGAAAGGAATTTATATTTTTATTTCCGAAATCAGCCCGGTGATTTGCGATACAAATTTGAATTTTTTCAGACTTGGCATCTTCATGGAGTTATAATTGCGGTTTTATTAAGCACAAATATTTTCATCACAAACTTTTATGACAGGCTCTAATAGCAATGACACTTTCAAAAATAGTATCAACTTGTTGTTGTGAATAAGAATGATGTATAAAATAGCTTTTATAGGCTTAAGTAAATTGAATTTTTTACTGTTTGGTATTCAAAATCAGAAATCTAAAATCAGAAAAACTTTGACTAACTTGGGAAGTACTTTTCTTTTTTTTTGGTTAGTTAATTGAAAGCACCAATAAATTATATAATACAAACTATATTATTTTATCAAGCTTAAATTTAAATTTTTTAAATTTAGCACCAAAGCCTCAAAATTATTATAATCTCTTTGTAATTATAATGAAGATTTTTTGCTTGCTATTAGAACTAGGCTAGCTAAGAAAAATCAAAAAATAGTACTTTTTTTTTTATTGAATAATGAAAAAATGTACATAAATATTGAAGATTTTATGGTACATGCGTAAAAATCTAAAAATGATGTCATCTCAAATATGAAATCCTACAAATCGTAAAGTTCCAGAAAATATCTGATAATCTATTTTTTTTTTTTTTTTATATTTAATTTTCGGCGGTTAAAAAAATATTATGATAGAGTTTCATGAGACTTAGGAATGAGCAAACAGCCCTTTTTAAGTGTCAGGTGACAATGACAAACTTCTAAAAACAGAATATTAAGCACGTACCTTCAGTCTCTTCAAAAGGAGCATCTTCAACTAAAATAGAAATTGAATTAAGACTTTAAACTCAATTTATCAATTTGTGGATACATTAGCAGATAAATTATGTCTGCCACCATTTTGTGAGCTGTACACCTGATAAAAACACCTCTCTCTCTAAACCTACGATCTTTCAACTTAATCATTGCTCAACTTCAAAAGTTTTGATATTTATTCATGGAGTAAATTTCTTTTTGCGTCACAGTATTTATATCACAAGATGTAAAAATTTTCGAAAGATAAATATCATTTTTATCAATTGTTTATCAATTTGAAAGGACTATAATTAATATTCCTTGACTGACACTTTTTTTTAAGTGATTTATACCTATAAAATGGTTAAAATTAATTCAAATATCTTTGATTTATCACTGAAATTTTCAATATACTTTTTTGATCAGAAATTAATTTTTTAAATTTACAAAAAAAAAAAAAAAGATTTTTAAAAGAAAAAAAATAGCAGTAAAATCATTCAGATTTATTCTATAAATTTATTAAATATTTATATATTTTATAATGACCCAAAGTTGAATATTGTTATTAAATATTCAATTTTTCTTGGAGAAAGAATAAGAGCATAAAATTTTGTAAAATAACAATTGTTAAAAAAAAAATACCTTGAATTGGGTTGGTGTACACCAAAGCACATAGAGCCAGCAAGATCAATACCTTCATATTTATTATTTTGAAAATTTCTTTCTCGAATTTTTAATACTATTTTAATAGAAGTTAACCTTTGAATACTGAAATGGATGTTTCGGCTGCCTTTTATGCAAAAAATATAATTGTTAGGAAATAAATCATGTCAATATAACAACAAATGACGACATTTCATTAAATGTGGTACATCCTACGAATATCCAACCTGGTTTTTATTTACTTGCTTTTTATAATGCTAGGATTTTGCTTTTCTACTTAATCTGCGTGATGCAATATACTTTTTAAACCATTTGAATGATTAGTGAGATTGATTACTACAGCCAATGGAAATTTTTTCTCAAAGTAATAATTTGCCAACATTTGTTCAGTTTTTAGCGACCAGCATATATTTGGTGGTAAGCCCTATCTTTAGTGGTTAGCTAATTTTCGATAGAATTTAGCGCTCCCGTTTCTTCTTAATGACCTACCCATCTTTTGGGGTAAACCTATTTAGGCCATCAACCCAACTTGGATTATTACTTTGACGTTCAGCCAGTTCCAAAATTATATTATATTTTCTTATAACTTATTTTTGCCTAAGATAAAAAAGGGCTGACAAAAATGGACTGGCTAATAGAAAATACAAGATCTCGAAATGAACACATTCCCATTCACTGGCGCTTTTTTTTTCTTTTTATTTACAAAAGGTCAAGTAAATTCACATTTAGCTGGTGAATTCTCAATCAACACTGGATAAATTTTGTTGCAACACCCCATTTCCCCTTGCATGCTAGTTAAAATTGCAATAAAACATCATTTATGCTCAAAATTTTGAATTGTCTGAAAGAAGTATACCCTATAAGGAGCTTCTCTGCTAAGCAATACGGCAACCAAAAGTTTTTTTTATGAAAGTTTTTAACGGACGCGATATCTAAATTATTTGTGGATGTTTTTAAGAGCTACATATCACTTCGATGTATTCAAAAATGTTTTAAAATCATATTTTTTCCATGAAGTTGAAGTTTGGAGCAACATTTTTTGCTGTATAATTTTAAACCTAATTTCAATTAGGTTTAAAAAATAAAAATTATGGTCTGCCAATTGCTTTTGAGGGCGTTTTTTGAAGCGGGATCATCCCAATTCTAAAAATTTTCGACTTTGAATAAGTATGCTGGTATAATTATATAAAGTCAAAAAAATTTAGAAATGTGTAAAAGGATATGGCGGCGTTTTTTGTTCAGGTAAAAGTTTCTTGAATCTTTTTTTCAACGATCATTCCCGCCATAAATCCATTCTATATATAAGTTAACTACCAGTAACTCGAACACTGGTTAATTTGAACTTTTGTTATCTCGAACTGCTTTCTTGGGCCACTTGAAAATTTTTTAATTTCCTCATAAAATGTCCGGTTATGTCGAACCTCAGATAATTCGAACATCCGTTAAGTCAAACCTTTTTTTTGTCACCCTTCGGCTAATTTCTTAGGATAACTCGAACTTTCACTATGTGAAATAAAGAAGAGAGATGAAAAAACAAGAAAATAAAACTTGATTAACATAAATTTCTTTCATTTTGTTTAGTTTCTGCTTCAAAATTTTATATTTACTAATGTTATATTTCATATTTAATTTTATATTTTCCCTGTTCAGATAGGCTGAGTCGACAAGGGTCTTGCATGTTCTCTCCATTTTCAATATTACACCTTTTATAGTGATTTTCACAGAAGAATTTGACATGGATCATTCCCCAGTAAGAAAAATATTAATTTTGCATAAATCTTCCTGGAGCGTCTTCATTTAAATGTCCAACAGTTTTTTTGTTTGTTTTAACATTGCTTTAACACTGCTGTAAACTTATCTTTTGTATTCTCAGACTACATGGAAACGTCTAACTGTTCAACTTTTTTGGTTTCCATGTGTCTTCGTAAACGTGATACCCCTTGATAAATTTTTAGTGTTCCACTGTGGTAAACCAAACGATTGGAAGTTCTTCTTAAACAAATATTTTGCGTTGTTTCCTTAGCCAACGTAAATCTAAACGCACATAACAAATTATTTACGATGCTGTTTTTCAAAAGAAAATTGAATTACCAATTTCTTTTTATTCGAATGTTTTCTTTTAGTGTACAACGTACATACTTGCTTCCTGTAAGTCGGTGTTTGCATCATGGTGACAATTGCACTTAAGTGACAGTTTAATAAAATCTATCAAAGATAAATACAAAGCACTAAAGGAAGTAGAAGATGACAACCCAAGTCAAAAGTTGCTTTAAAGTATGTTGTACGAAAAAACACCTTATCGACGTGGTTGAAAAACAAGGTAAAGATTTTTGATGCTATGAAGAAAGGAAAGAATTCAAAATGACAGCTTTTGAGAGAAGGGTCGTTAAAAACATAGATCAAGCAAATTTCAAACGGTTTCAAATTGTTCGTAATAGAGAGGTCTCTGCTTTAATTCCTAAAATTAAAGCCATAGAATACGCTGAGATAAATAACGATGAATGAAGGTTTCTGTTGAAGCCAATGGCATGTACAAGTAAAATGGTTGCACCATGAGAGGAAACCATGTCACCAACTATCTTGTCAAAATATAAGCTAAACCAAATCTAAAATGCTTGTTTTATCCGTTCCAACCAAAAAAATCATTCCATTTTAAGAATTAAAAATTCGTTGGTGGGAAGCACAGCAAGCTACGTCTGAGAAGATTGGTAGTAGCTAATGCAATTGGGGGAAAATTAACAATGTTTGACATTGATAAGTTCAAATTACCTAGATGCTGCAAACGTGCAAAACTCTTGCCCTGCCGATATCGCAGCCTAAAGAAGAATTAGATGAATGTCATATTAATCAAATAATAGGTTCGTGAAATAAATCGACAATTTATGAAAGAAAGAAAATACGCTTTATTTGTTAATAATTTTCTACCCCACCCAACTATTGATGACCTTGTATCAATCTAATTAATCTTTCTACCACTGAACACTATCTTGAAGCTCAAACCGTTGAATGAGGGCATAATACGATCATTTAAAGCCTGTTATAAAGTTTTTTTTGTTTGAAAACTGATAGATGCTATAGAGAAAGAAAAGTCTCTTCCGGAATTCTCTATATTGGATGCCATGCAAATGCTTAATGTAGTTTAATGGAAATGAAAGCTTAAACTATTGGTAACTGTTCCGCTAAAGCTAAAATTTTAGAGAAAAAAACAAGCTAACGCCTTGCTAAACGCTGATGACCTCTTCAAGAATCACCATCTTTAGTTAAAAAAGCTTGCAGTTCACACCTTGAGTACTTCCCTGAAGGAAAAACTGCGAAAGATGTGGTATCTACGGATGATTTTATCGACACTACTCAGCCTATAATGAATGGTATGAAGATATTATATTCGATATGAGATGATAGATAAGGAAACTTTGAAGCTGAAGAAGACGAAGAAAAGCTATAACAAGCTAATATAGATGACTTTTTCAGTGAAACATTTTTTTTGCACTTTTTTTTAATAACGTGTGTAATATTTATATGATGGCAGTGATTCAAGGAAAATCGCTTTAACTCTGATAACTGTTAAAACAACCAGTATCTCATTTCTACCGAAGTTCGACTTAACGGGAACTTCGCTTAACTGGAATATTCCTTAAGTCGAATATAT
>JAUZNK010002827.1:0-11245 GCA_035046665.1 Euphysa ruthae | reverse complement strand
TCATTTATTTAATCATGAGGCACTTTAACGCAATAAATTAACTCACTAAAAAACTGGGTCTTGTAAAAGGTAGTTATTTTACTTTACTTATGATAAAAAGAAACTCTTTGATACTTACATAAAAGCAGTGGAGAGTTATATGTATACTATTTTTTTTTTTTTTTAGTTTATGTTTTAAAACAAACTACTTAAGCAGAAACTCATAAAATTGTTATATCTAAAGTTACAGCCCTTTTAAAAAGTCTGAAATCATTAGTGTAGAAATTAATGTATATATTTATAAATATATATGAATATATGTTTATATTTATATGTTTATATTTATATATTTTTTTGGGGATTTTTTATTTTATTTTTTATTTTTTTTGTTTGCTGAAAAATGTTTTACTTTAAGAGCGATATTCTTTTTGATAAATAAAAAATTTTTTATAAAAAAATTGTTTTTTACTTTTTAAATGAAAAATAGGATTTATCAAGGAAAAGCGCCATGATCCAAATATTAAATTTAATCCTTTGAATTTTAAATATAACATCAATTAATTTTGAATTATTGATATATGCTTGTAATATCATTTTATATTATTAATATATGCTTGTAATATCATTATCTAAGCCTAAATTATGCCACGCTGATACAAAAAACTTTAGAGTCCTTAGTGAATAAATATTTAATTTTGGCTTTTTAATGAGAGAGATTTAACTTTTTTAGATTGCAGAAAAAATTTCCACAAATAATTTTAAGTGGGAAACCCCTCAGAAAACTAAAACTCCAATTGAGCGACAAATTTGAATCATTTAGGTCCCCTTAGAAAAGATACATCGAAGAGTTTTTAAAAATTGTAAAAAAAACTGTTAGTTGTTGTTATGGTTACCAAAATATTGACCGCATAATTTGAAAATATGCTTTCTCTGCTAAAGATCAGCCAAAATCTAATCATCAAAATTTTTTCAAACTTTGCATATTGACATTCTCTTAATATTTATAGTTATAGTACTGGCAAATTTTTTTCTTTTAAAACTTTAAAAATCTAAATCATTTAAAACATAAACAATATTATTATAAAACTTCTCTGAAAATTTCATTAATTTGTTTGTCGGGCGGCCAAAAATACCTATTTTGAACAAAAAAACTTTTTCTGCGGAAATTGTATAAAAGAGAATTTGTTAGCGAAACAAACATGACTATACTGTAATATAAACCAAAAAATTTAAAACTTGTTACAGGATTGATTAAAACCCACCAGTTAAAAACTCTCTTTCTTTTTCCAATTGTTTATCAGATTTCTAAAATTCGTAAGGTTTCCCTCTTAAAAAAAAAATTTTAAGCTGGTGATTACCAAATGTGGGCTGACAGGGTGGTTTTTTTGCAAATAAGACTTAAATCTTGCCAAGATAATTAAGTAGCGTATAAATAATTTATTTGGCTTAAAAATACCTATCTTGCATATTTCCCGTCATGCATCAATATACCTCGTATAAAGATATAAAATAGTTGAGTTTTTATAACGCGCTAATTGTATAAAGCATAAAACTGCTTTCCTTTATAAATAGTTGCCTATTCCCAACACAGATTAGAATCATGTTTCCATGTCCCACTGTTTTATTCTAATATCTATTTTTTTTTAATGGAAATAGCATAGTATCAACCATGGTTGATCATTATTCATATAAATTTACCGTATGGCTTTCAAGACAGTTTGAGATAACAATTTGAATATAATTATATTATTATTTTGTTTTTATCATTTTTCTATTATTTTAGGGGACAATTACCTTCTAAGAAGTGGGTGGGCATTCTACTTTAAAAAAAAAAGAAATTTTTTATGATATTAAAGGTCAGTTGGAAGAAAAAAATCAAAAAGTTACTGAATTGGGGCCGACAGTATAAATTTTATGAACCCAGGTTGTTTCTCTAGCCAGCCAATTAAAATCTTGTAAAATCAACCTGACGAAAATGAGCAGTATAGCAGATGAATGTGCTTGAGAATGGCTGGAATGGAAATGAGTGCCAACGAGAAGAGTAACGATGTTCTGCGAAAAGTTACGACCATTTGTAAAGATGGCGATTTAGCAATTCCGGCGAACTGTTTTGATCGAATTGGTCCTGTTTTTACTGAAGAAAGAAAAAGTCAGGTCACATGATGTCATTGTTCGTATGTCATCTCTTAGACATCTCACAATGATATATCAAGAAAGAAAATCAGATTGCCTAAAAAATAAGCTGGTAAAAGTTAGACTTGATCTTACAAAGGGAAAATATGATCTCTTAAAAGAAGCTATGAAATGCATTGAAGATGAAACGGTTGTAAAAATTTGTGTATGTTGCCATTCAAAAGCAAAATTTGCCGACATTACTAATTTCAGCTTTGTTGACCTAGAGGGACTTAAAAAGCTATTTGAGAGTCGTAAAGAGGGAAAATATATCATCACGACCGTTTACATTATTATTGCAAAATCTCTTTGGTGTTATTAATTAATTTTTTTTATTGATAACAACTGCTGTGTTTTGTTTCTTTTCTTTACTTTACTGACTATATATGATTTTGTATTTTAGCATTATGTGTTATGCATAGAACTATATCTTTTTAATCAATATAATAATAATAATATAGCAACTTGCATTTCACTAGTTTCACGTAGTAATTTGCAGTTTACATGATTCTGTCCTCGATTGCTATTTTATTTAATTTCCTTTTGAGAAATTTTTTTTTTTTTTTTTTTTTTTTTATTGTATGTATTTTTTATTATTTATGTCTTTTAGACTCTTAAAGTCTGCGATAAGAGTGCCAACTACAATCACTATGCGCTCCAATATAACCTCTGCTTGGTTGTCGTCCAGAAGAGATGCAATATTCTGAGCGATATGGACTTCTGGATTTTAAAATACTCCGTCGATCCTTGGTTTTGTATTGTATGTATAAGTAATTTGTTTCCATTCAGTTGTATATCTGAAAAAAACCATGTCTTCAAACATCGCTTGGTCATATAATACATTATAACTCTCATAAGAACTTTCCCTTTTTCCGAACTCCAAAATTTGCTTCTCATTTTAATAAATTTTATTTTATTTCTGCTCAACTACTAAGCAACAATACTAATGACGATGATATCAGTATGGCTTCCAACCTCATAAACTGTATGTACTTTGACATTGAGAGTCCAACATGTCCAAATTCGATAGAATCGCTTTCTTCTTATTTCATTTAAATATTACTTCGTTATTTGGTCATTTTGATGAGCTGAATATTTACTATCTCTTATTGATTTCGAATTCGGTGTTATTGGAATAACTGAGACAAAGCTAAAAAAAAAAGGATATTCCCCATCATTTCCAATATCTTTAGATGGCTATTCATATGAACAAACGCTCACAGAATCCTCTTTTGTTTGAGCTTTATTATGTTTATCCAGTAAATTGATTTACAAGCCCTAAAATGAATTGCTCATGTATAAGTCAATCTTTTTAAAGTCAGTATTTATCGAAGTAATTTTTCCTAATAAATGTTGTAGTGGGTTGCATTTATCGCCATCCTAGCATGGAAGTTACAGAGTTTAATTTTTATTTGACTCCTCTTCTAAATAAACTGTCGGTAAAAAATAAAATTGTATTCTTAATAGGTGGTTTTAATATTGATTTAACTAAATGCATCTCCGATAAATCTGTTTCTGAATAACTTAAGTTTAACACCCTCACGTCTGAAAATTTTCTCCCTTTTATCTCTTTTCCAACAAGAATAACAAATCACTCAAGAAGTTTAACTGAGATTTTCTTCTAATTCAACTAAAGATATAATCTCTGGAAACTTAACGTCTACTGTGTCTGACCATCTCCCCCAATTTTTGTTATGTCCAGATCTTAAAAAAATATTTGTACCCCGCAAACACAAAACCTATCGTTTTAACTTAAGGAAACTAAATAATCAGGAACTTCTTATTGAATGGATTATGGAATGGATTAGGATTAAGTGATTCAATTCAGTAAGAAGAACACCAATCAGTCGTATACCAATTTTTAAGTATATTTAAATGACCTTTTAGATAAGCATGCTCTTTTTAAAAGAATTAGTGTCGCTGCTCTAAACAAAAGTTCTAACCATGGATCACACCTGCGATTTTAATATCAATCAGAGTTCGTAATGAACTTTAGACTAAATTTTTATATTTTTTAAGATAAGGATGTAAATAACAAGAGAAATTTCGAAAATAGATTTAAAGCTTATCGAAATCTTCTTGTGACACTTATTCGATAGAGTAAAAAAAAAAATTATTTTTCTAAATACCTTTTTGAAAATGCTACAAACTTAAGGGCTATCTGGAATGATATAAGGAATATCTTGAATATTCGTTCAGGTGGTGACTCATACCCAGCTTGCCTGCCCTTAAACAATTTTACAATAAATGATCCATCTGAAACTCCATAAACCTTTAATTATTTTTTCATTTGAATACCAGAACATATTCAACAGAAAGTACACTATTCTCATACCAGCTTCTATAAAAATCTTAAAAACCTTAATCCTCAATCGATATTCGTTATTCCAACTATGAGCACGGAAATCTCAACTTTCATTTCTTATTAAAGATGGTAAAGCTTCCGAACTTGACAGTATTCTTACAAAGGCTCTTAAATTTCTTGATGATTATGTTTCCCCTGTCCTTACTAACCGTTTTAACCTTTTTTTTTTGCTACTGTTGTGTTTCTTGTTATTCTTAAATTTTCATCTGCTACACCAATTCACAAGAAAGGATCTAAACTTATCTGTAATAACTATAGACCAATTTCATTGTTATCCAATATCAGTAAGCTGATAGATTCAGAAATCAAAATTCGAATTAACCGTAAAAAGTGTTTCCACTCAAGCTATATTAAGTATTATTCTTACAGATGAAAATCTTTCCTGGTGTCATCGCATTATTGAACTTAGCAAAAAACTTCTAAGAACTAATGGCATGTCTAAGATCCGATACTATATATCACCTGGAACACTTAAATCAATCTAATCTTTTTTTTTTCCATCTCATCTGTGGTGTTATTTGGGGTCAAAAATTAAATCGTAGTTTTCATCTTATAAACAACCTGCAGCTTTTTGCTATCAGAATGATTCAACTTTCGCCCTTTGGAGCTGATATTCTCAGAATTAAAGGTCCTGACTTTTCCTGATTTTTTATACCTTCAACATTGTCTCTTTGTTTTCAATTATCTTTTAAAACATCTTCTGTCCTCTTTTTCTAAATTCTTAAATTTAATGAAATTCATAAAAGCTTTACCAGAAATATAGAGTCAGGTAAGCTTTATTTCTCAGTTTTTTTTTTAACGCATCCAAATGTGGTAAGTATTCACTTGAGAACCAATGTATAACCGTATAACTGAATAAACAAATCAATTCCCAATATTAGGGAAAAACATCATTCTCCTTGGCAGAAACCAGATAAAGAAATCTTGTTTGAAATTGCTCTAACGGAATCTTTCCTATGATAATCTGGTTTTCTTATTTCTTTTTATTAACTTTTATTATATTTCTGAAATTTTTCGTTAAATTGCGTCTCTTGTGAGACGCATCTATTGCGTGTTTATCTTTTTTGTCTCAAAATTTCAGTTTTTAGACGGTTTTTCTTTATTTTTTTCTTTTTGAAGTTCTTAATAATTGCTTGTTTAGTCAACCGCTCCAGCAAAAAAAGATGTTGGTTAATTATTGATAATAGTAAATGATATTGTGTTTATTATGATATCTGTTATATGTATATTTAACATTTTTTTATGGTAAATAAATTGCTTGCTTGCTTGTTTGCTTGCTTGCTTACTTGCTTGTGTTCTCGATCGCTCGCTTACTTGCTTGCTTGCTTACTTGCTTGCTTGCGTGCTCGATCGCTCGCTTACTTGCTTGCTGCATGCTTCAAAAAATATTGATATTATTATTGTATTATTATTGTTGCCTATTTGTTTACTGTTTTTTCTTTATGCTTTTCAAACACAACACAAATTGGTACCTAATTCATCTCAAGTTTTAACACAAAAATTTAGAAACGAATTTGATAAGTAATCGTGCTAGATGAAACTGTTTATTTGAATAAGGGTTTTTTATTTTAATCACCAGTGTTAATGATTAATTAACGTAATAAACAGTAATAAAAAGTTTACGAATCAAATATTTCAGCATATACCCTAAGAAGTTTACAAATCAAATATTTCAGTATATATCCTAAGAAAAAATGTTACCATTAAACATTAAGTAATGAATATTCGAGTTCAGTATATCTAGTTCAATACATTGAGATAGACGTGGGAGTGTTAAAGCTTGACGTAATCTAGAATTATACTGAATAAATATTCTCTATCCCAGTAGCTTCTCGATATTATTTATTAAAATTTATGAAATAATAGAGTAAATGGCCAGTTTATCCTGATGTTTTTTATTGGTTAAAATGATAAAGTAAACAAAGAGAATCTGAGAAGCGTAAGATATGAGTAATAATAATAATAATAGAATTTCATTTTCATTTGAAAATCCCACGGCATTCGTAGTTCGAAATCACATGCTTATGTTTCTATTATAAAGAAAAGCTCGCATTATCGTTTTGATTATAACTTAAAAGTTTGAAATAGGTTTTCATGAAATACAAAAACATCTGCGATAATTATTAATTTCGGATACTCTTTTTTATAGACTTCTTTTTTTTTTTTTGTAAAAATAACTTATAACCTTAGTCTCTTTTTCATTTTCATTTTGTATTAATTTTTAGATTAACAAATACAACAGTAAAATATCAAGAGGCAGTAACCACTAGCAACAAAGACTTTGTTTACATTGTTTCAACGGGCAACTGCGCAACTCCATACATGAATAACAAAGCACTCGAAACAGGATCCATTCGAGTTTTGATAAAATTTATTGCTTTGTCGTTAACTTGGTATAGACACTAAACACTTTCTTCTTTCGTTATTAGTACCATACAACATGTTTAAATTTGTAATGACTAAAAACAGTAATGAGCTATTCCATCGTGCAATCATTCATAACGACATTGCAAGAACTAAATTAATATTAGAAGAAGCGATGCGAGATCCACGATTTAACATTGACGAAATTAATGACGAAGGGCTAACGGCCTTGCAATTTTCGTGTTTTGCCGGAAATTTAGAAATTGTAAAAACATTAACATCCCATCGTGCAAACTACAAGATACGTGATAGAGACGGTTATACACTCTTACATGCTTCGGCAATGTCTGGACATGATGAAATCGTTCGATATTTGTTACAAATAGGTTTGAAACCGACATCTCGAAGTGATGACGGAATCATGCCGATAGATACAACGGATGAGATCACGACAATTGTCATACTATTACGTGCAATGCTTGATCAGGGATTTTTACAAGAAATGCAAGAATATATGATGGACCATCCGAAACTTAAGCGACAAATATTCAAAGAGCTCGAAATGGTTAAATGCAGAGAGAAGGAAAAAAATGAAATTTTAAGAGACCTTCCATACACGTCGCATACAGCGAGAAAAAAACCGACTCGTTTAAAAAAGTTGAAAACGAACGTGGATAGATCATTGAGCACTTTTGTAGCACTTTCTGACTCAATGCAACACTTAGATTATATTGACCCGCCTTGTGAAAGGAATGAGAAAAAAAATATTGAGTCGAAATTCCAACGGCAGAACAGCTTAAATAGTTGTAGCAGTAAAGGTTCAAAATCCTCTCACAGTTCTTGTGGTATATTACGTAATACTGAGAACAATCATGACGATCTTAACGGCCATGAATATACCCAAAGATATTTAGAAAGTCGGTTTCCACAAACTACAAAAACCGTCACATTTGAAATAGATCAACCGGTTGCTGCTGATTATGTTGGAGATTATCAGAATAAATCTTCAAGAACGTCAAGTTTTTCGAGTCAGTCTATAGCGGATGATTGTGAACCTTTTAAACGTCTTTTTAGAGAGCCCATTTACAACAATGCTCCATCGCAGAGTTCATCTTTAACAGATATTTCTGAAAATATTTATGAGAACTTTCCTTCAACAGTTAATAATTTATCTCCTCCTCTGATTCCTCCTAGACAATCATCAGTGTCTGACGAAAATACTCGATATGACATAAATAATAATAATGAAGATAATGGTCAATATTTGGATCGTCAATTAGGCTCCGAAACGGATAGTGGTATAGATATAAACGAGACTCAGGGTAGAATTTTTGCGCTGTCACTTGAAGACCGCAAAAACGAAACTCCGCATTTATTTATAACTAAACCCTCCTACAACCATAAGACTTTTTCAAAACCAATCGGTCTATTTTACTCCAATGACAAAAAAACAGCCATAGTCAAACAACGAACAAGTTCTGACGACAATCTACCATCCGGGTTCTTTATAAGACCATCGATTCATAATAATTCAAAATACATGAGTTGGAACGGAAGGTCTTTACAAAAAGAACTTGATCAATTCAAACCTTTAATAAATAAACGAAAAAACTCTGCTGAGAAATATTTAAATAACACCAACCAAAGTAAATCGAATATAGACAAATATAGTGAAGGTCGTTTATTAAATCCGCCATACAACTCTTCCCAGAGTACGAGCAATATAAACAATTTAGATGACAGATTATTATCAAATCAACCGTACCATCACACTAAAAGTGCAAGTAATATAGACATGGATGGTGGTACAACAGTTTTGCAACAGTCGAACCGTTATAGTCAAAGTACCAACGATATCGGTAGAGTTAATGAAATGTCGTTAGTGCCATTAACAAACGGAGGTTTAAACCATTACAATAATAGAAGAAATGTCAGAGCTTTAAGTACGGGAAATATTTGTTCGGATAATATGATTGAATACAACTATGATTATCAACCAGAAATTATGCTGTAGCAGTTCTTTCAGAATATTCTCGTTACCCATGTAGAACAATCTAATAAAATAAGAATATCAATAAACTATAATTTATATTTGTTGCATATTTATTAATTTTTAATTTAAACTAAATTTTAAGTAGCATTCAGTTTAGAAATTCATTTTTCAGCCCGAAATAATAAATATACATAAGTGAGAAATTCCAAGACCCGTTCTGTCTTCAAATTCTAAGACCCCATTATATCGAAAAATCTCCAAGACTCCGCTCTTGTAACAAATTGGATTTTCTAAATGTATTTTGATATTGTTCCTGACAAAAACTTTTTATTTTACAATTTAATACTCAAGCTAACATTCAAAATGTGAGAAAAAAAGAAGAAAATGTTTTCCCTATTTTTTTTACTTTTAAACCTTTTAGTTCGATATAGAATTTAGAATTAAACCCTTCAGTATCTTTCGAAAACATCAAAGTGCTTCGGCATGCTTTAGAAATAACTTTTCCAATATACGCTTTCGCAATTTTAAAGTATACTTTGAGCTGTTTTACAGAAAAGTAAATGAAATTTCTCATTAATTTTATTGTCTAAAAAAAATTTTCAACGAGATAAAATACGAAATACTTCTTTTTTTAAGGACTTTTTTTAGACAATTGCCGCATCCGTCTAAGTGTATGCGGTAAATCTTTTCTCCTGACGTGAATGGCGAAGCCATTTAGACTAGGTCATTCGTCTAGACTTTAATCTAAGCATTTAAAAACGATAATCCCTCTTAAGTCTTTTATATAATTAAAAAATTAAACATTTAGTTGAACTCAGAAAGCTTTATTTGCAAATCCCTTATTACTTAAGGTAGCGATTTTTATATGATGCAGACAATATTTTAAAAAAAAATAATTTTCTCTCCTTTATTAGGTATATAAATATTTTAAATTTTCTCAGAATTATCTGTAAAATTATTTTATACTCCTCATCTTTTAAGTAGTTGTAAAAAGTAGAAAATTTGCTTTTAAATTTCGTTTAAAATTTATTCTAAACTAAAAACTAGTTTTTCTGTCATTGTTTTCCCTTAGTTTAGTCTGCCATTGATTTTCCGGGCGTAGTCTGGCATCGGTTTCTCGGGCGTAGCATAAAAAAGAACATCGAAATACACTTCTTTATATCTGTTCATTCATCTATCATGCACTCAAAAAGCTTTATACCGATTTTTTTACAAACTTGGTACGGTAAAGTTTATTTTCAATGTTTAAAATAAAAAAAACAAAATTGTTTGGGGCCCAGAACCTAAAGATCTTACTTATCATGAGATTTCGTACAAACGACAACATTTCACTCAATCTTTTGAGAACAAAATTTCGTAACTAAAATGTGATTGATATTTCTTCTGGAAACATGGCAGTGGTTGGAAATCTTTGAAAATATCGTCGGCGCTAAGCCAAGTTTTAGGGATATTTAAGTCAGTATTTTCATCCAGCTGTGTATTAGTGTTATAAATACAACGCAACCGATAGTTTTATTGGAATCACAACTTAACTGAACAAAACTTAACAATTCGGAATGACAACCCGAAATATTTAAAATTATGTAATGCTTATATATGCGTTACACATCCAATTCCTTATTTCCTCCTCAGGGAAAACTTATACAAACCTATTATTTTATATCATTTTTTCACCCATATTTTTCCCTATATCCAATTTTATTATCTTATGAGAAGTATACCAATATTTTAGAGCGTACAGCGTTAAGTCAAAGCATCTGCCTGACCCTCAGTTCCTGCAGCAAATTATTAGCCGCAAAGAAAAATTTTGTGGTTAAGACATCTGCAAAACTTTAAAGTCAAAGCGGACTCGCTAGTTTCAAAGAAATGTAAAAGCTCTTGAAATCTATCTGCATCGACTCTTACGAAATAATTAGCTGCAACAGTCTTAAACACTTCCTTTTTTGTATAGCCTCGCAAGTTCCGAGAAAATTACTATCACCCTTAAGTTTCTGGTCGTTACTAATGCTAGGTGTCTGCAATAGTGCAGTTTTTTAGAAAAATATAGCACAAGGTAGCATTATCTGCCTAGGCCTAGGAGTTTGAATAGATTTACAAAGCCAGAGAAACACATGAAGGTCGAAAATTTCTTTGTAGAAATGTTTGAGTAAAGCTACCGTTTGAAGAAAGCTACGAGATAGCGATTCTCTGAAGAACCTTTAGGTTTTAAAGAGTCGCAAAGTTTAATTAAATAAGAGAAAAAGCTTCTTAATGAAAATTATAGATTACCGAATTTAATTTTTAATGCTTGGAATTTAAACAACTTTTGTGAGAAAAAATAAATTAAATCTCGTCAAAACCAAAACATAAACAGATTAAAATAGTTATTGTAT
>JAUZNK010002826.1:0-11245 GCA_035046665.1 Euphysa ruthae | reverse complement strand
ACAAATAATAATAACCCAAACAAATAATAATAACCCAAACAAATAATAATAACCCAAACAAATAATAATAACCCAAACAAATAATAATAACCCAAATAAAAATTTATAATTAAATATTGAAGTCGAAAAATCAACGTGCGAGTTAAAGACAAAAAATACTGTTATTGGATTATTAAATGACGGGATGAAGTATCTAAGGAATACAAAATTTCCTGACTGTATAAAGAGTAATAGTGACAATAAAAATGAGTCTGATATCTGGAAAATCCCACCAAAAACTACCAAATCAAGTAAAGTAAATCATGCTCCAAGTTTCCAATCCCATATAAATACGAAGACTTTAAAAAATTACCACATTCCCTTCCCATTATATCAGGTGAAAAACATATGCGCAAGCAACTAACCACACTAAAACTAATAAATCTCTTAAAAAAAGTAAACAACAGTGACTTTTCAAGAAAGCTTTCCTTGATGATATCCATTTGGCAGACTGTGGGATAAATATTTTTGCTGATAACCTTATTGCGGTAATAAATAATGTATCCCTTATTTCACAATCAGCCTCACAAGTTACAGTTAATGATAGTCTTCCAGGTAATGCAAAGGTTAATAAACTTTTTTATATCACGGAATAATAAATTTACAAGCTCCAGTGAAACTCAACAAAGGCCACGACAAATTTCTAAGTGTTGTATTCTACCTGATAACCATCAAAAATTTTGCCAATTACGTCTTAAACACCCCAAAAATGTTATATCATGTTATAACATAAATTCCATCAAATAAGTTCATTTATATTAATTATCTTCTTAAAGGTAAAGTTGATATTCTAACAGATGCTGAAACTAAACTCGATGTTTCATACCGGAGTTTGCGAACTAGACACTTGTGAACATCACTTATTAGTCTACGCAACGCTTAAAATAAACTTTTTCAAGACTCTCACTCAAACGATAGCAATACAGGTGTTTCAAAAACTTCAACCAAAAAAATTTCTTATTAGAATCAATTTAATCAGAACAGCATTCTCAGTTATTAATTGATGAAGTCAAGCTTAAAATTATAGCCATTAAATCTGCCAACTCGATTGGGCAAACTCTAAGCCCTAAAGAAATTTTATTGTGAATCGTAACAGACAAATCAAAAAGTCGTTCTTCGAGTCTACTGTCATTAGATCTCCAAAATCATTCTGGAAAACTTTCAAATCTTTATTTTCGAATAGAGCTACTTCATCAGAAGAAAGAATTATTTTGGTTGAAAATTTGAAATAATTTCTAATCATTACTATATTATAATTGATGGCCTAAATATCCCTAAACGGAGTCTTAATTTTGTTCCATCAACTCATGATCTAATTCAAACCGCTATCGAAAGGTTTAGACAACAATTGTAAGACAGTGAATCTATTCTTGTTCAGAGAAATAAGTTCACACGAGGTCATAAGAAGACCGGTGGTAGTATCCCGGTTTTCATTTTACAATTGGTTAACAGGGAATTGTCATCACTTTCTCTATCATTGGCCAAATGGTAACGAATGTTTTCCCAAACAAATATAAACATGGGCTGATATTGTCCCTGTGCATAAAAAAGGCAGCACAACAAATAAAACAAACTATAGACCCATTAATCTACTTCCAGCACTTTTGAACGTCTTATTTAAAACCAACTCGTAAAATATTTTGAAACTAAACTCTCGAAATTTCTATGTGGATTTAGAAAACACTACACCCACCACCCATGCTTTGTTTAATTTTTCTGAAAACTGGCTAAATGCACGCGGCCATAATCTAAAAGTTGGAACTTTGTTAATGGACTTATTAAAGGCATATGACACATTGGCCCAAGGTCTGCTTATTTCTAAGCTAGAGTAATATGGGGTTAAAATTCGTAGTTTCAAATTTTTATTTAGTTATCTTTCCGTCAGAAAAATGCGTGTTCGTGTTGGCTAATCTTTCAGTAATCGGTTCCCAGTCCTACAAGGTGCTCCACAAGATTCTGTACTTGGCCCAATTTTGTTTAGTATATTTTTGAATGATTTACTAACGTTTATCGATGAATCAAATATATGTAATTTTGCAGACGATGAATCAATACGACAGTTTCATGTATAATTTAATAATAAAGCCTAAACATGATGCAAACATAGCCATAACATGGTTTAACAGCAACTCCATGTTTGATAATCCTGGAAAATTTCAGTATTTGGTCATTGGTGACTCGGTTACTGGCATATTACTTGATGGTTATGTTATTCAAAAATCATCGACAGTTAAACTTCTCGGTATTATTATTGACAGCCTCCTTAATTTCCTTCCTCGATGTACAAAATTCTGATAATCGTTTACGTAACAGTCAAGTCAAGAAAAGACCACTCGCCTTTGAAATACATTTTTTTTTCTATTGCCTTCTAACCTGGATGTTTTCTAGTAAATCTTCGAACAAACTTTACATTTGACGCACCAACAAGTTTTACGTATCATACTTAATAATCCACAAATTCCTTTTGAGGAGGCTTTAAACGTCACTGGATCAAAACTAAACATCAACCTTAAATTTCTCTTAAATGAAGTTTTCAAATCTTTGAATACTTTTATGCAAGATATATTTGTAATAAAAAGCTTTAGAGCAGGTTGCATTTTTCAACGTCCTGAAATCCTAATACCATAATTTTTTTGAATTTAAACTCACTTGGAATAGGGAAACTCTAGCCTAAAACAAACTCACTAAAGAAATCATAATTTGTAAAACGCTTTCAAACTTTTAATATATAGCAAAGTCCACACTTATACCCTGTAACTGCAAAATTTGTAAACAATATATTTTATTTGTTTATTTATTATCATTAATATTATTCATTTGTAATTATGTATATTTTTAAATATTATAAATGGATTAAATAAGTTTTTATTTTTGGAAACTACAATCATGGCCATAAAATATGAGAATTTTAATTTCAAAGTTCTAAGTCTATAAGTTTATTAAACAAACGATAAACGTAAAGTTGATTAACCAAGGGCGGTGTATCCGTGTTTTAACTGCTTGTGGTAGTATATATTATGTATTGTGATATTGTGTATTAATAAGGTGTCCTAATGGCGTATAAATCTCATAATATTTTGACCATGATTGTAGGTTATTAAAATATTCCAATTTGAAATAAAGGATACTTACTTATTAATTCATAAAAGAGGATCAAGATTAATCATAAAAGACATTTTAAGCTAATTTGAAGTTACTCGGACGCAAAAAACCTTTATATTAGAAGAGCGAAAACCCAGATAATTGACGTTAACTTAGCTAATAAATTATGTTTGATGTTAAAGGCTTATAACAAAAAAAAAAGCCGTTCTAACCATATATTCTAGAGGATTGGTGATTAAACTAAACAAAGCATCGTTTCTAATGTCTAGTTTTGAAAACAACTTGTATTATTTACAACCAAGTGAAACATACACATCCCTTATATGTCTATTATCAGTTAACAATTTAAAATTTGAGTGCAACAATGTTACTGTAGGTCAAAAAGACCCATCAAAACTAACATATTTGATGTAACCTTTCCCGGCTCCTTAAACTCTGATGAATTAAGGAAGTTGCTAGTATTTATATATTCCAGGAACCCTAAATTAGTGGGCAAACTAATGTAAAAAAATATATGTTTATTAGTACTTCTTTCTTCAAAGATGGTACAATAAACAACACAAAAACATAGAGCATTTTTTCTCATTTTTCCCAACACAAATTTGTGAAAATTTCTCAGATAATCCAGAGCAGAATATTTCGAAAAAAATTAATAAGATCTAATTGTTTTGCGAGCATATTTACTGCTAAGTTAAAAGCTTCTACGTGCATAAAATTCGACAAAAAAAAGAAAAAAAAAGAAAAAGAAGCAAAACATTTTTTAAAAGAAAAGCCTTTTTAAAATCTTTGAAAAATAGGAAAATATTTATATATTCATATATATACCATAGACTTTCAAAGAACAAAATTTACCAAGGGGACTATGAAAATTTGTAAATCTGAAATCTGAAAATTCGCTATAGTTAAAACATAAATTTATTAATAAATTTCTTTTTCTAAAGTGTCACTAACACAATATGAACAACAAACAAGAGAAAAATGCTTAAAAATTTGAATAGCACAAGTGATAACAACATTGATAGAGCATAATAAACATGCTTCTGACATGTGGTCATGATGTTTATTACACGTGCGTCTGGATGAACTATTGTGTATTAATCTTTGTAGAACACTGGCCTTTTGCTTCCAATTTTAGTGCAGAAGTGTAAAACGTGAAAATATGGAATCATTTTAAAATATCTATCTCCACGTAACAACTTAAATCTTATGACATTTTTTCTTCCAATATTTCGTTTTTATTTTCTTTAGCAGCAGCTCTTTCTTCTAGCAGCTTGCTCCGCCGAATATCATTCACAACGTTTGACATGCTACTTGTTATCTTTTCCGGTTTACTACGTTTGACTAAAAAATAACAATCAAAAATGAACTAAAATCTCCTGATAACAAACTTAGTTTAAAAAATATCAAAGACTTTGAAACAAAGTTATTGAAATTAAATATAAATTAACCAACCAGATCACGATTTCAAAAAACATGTGAAGGTATATGCAATTTATTTTTCGGTTTCCAGCATGTTGCTTTTATTTGACTAATAGACCCCCAACTTAAGGTCTATGCTAACAAAACCTAAGCGTAAGGTCTTATTCTCCAGCTTTTTTTTTATGATCAGATTTAAAAATGGGTCAAAACGCCACTTGCTTTAAAGCTTAAAAAGATCAACTTTGGTGAAGGTTAATATTCTCAAATTTTAGTTTAAAATTTTGCATAAACTCATGCAGAATTTCCCAACAATCTTTCAAACAGGAAAACAATACTATTCCAACTCCTTTCGCTGTAAAACTAATTTGGATGCTTAGAGATGCAACTGTTGAGAGAATGAAGAGGTTTTGCGGAATAGTACTTGCCAGAGAACTTTCTCAAAGATTAGCTGAAGTTGGAATTCTAACAAGTGCATAAAAAACATGAAAATAAAAAGCGACAAAAAAGTTATGAGAAAGCGTTGTAAACAAACTTTTTTGCATGTTTAAACAGCTACTTTAAATCCAATTTGCAGCTTTTACTATTTAGAAGAGAAAAATACCAGTTGTATTGCAATAAAAAGTAGACCAAAAAAGAGTCTTGCTATATTTTCGAGTATTGGGAAGACAAGCCTGGTCTTTGCATCGATCTATGTTTACTTGACTGAAGATTAAAAAATAAAGCAATCAACTGCACTTTAAGCGATTGGATAAAAATTGGCATGTTTATATTACTAAATCTTCCAGTTAGATGTAATTTGTTCCCTTTTGACATAGTAATCACCAAGTATTTAGCCTGTAATATTTCCACTTGCTCCAACGATTTATTTAGCTAGGTTTTCAATAAATCTAGGTCTTTTGTTAGCTTACGGCAAATTTAGAGGTGTCTTCAGGTAATCTTTAGGCTAATTGGCTAACTATTATTATGAGTTCGAGATTTACTTACATTGTTGCTGGTTGTTATCTGATGTTTTGGATCTTTTCTAGGTATTTATGATTATTAAACATTTATTACTGGTTCTAATATTTTTCTTATCTGTAGATGATTCTGATATTTGTTATGGTAGGTTATATAAATATGAAAAATAATGATATAAAAATAGACTATAAATGCAAGCTATGTGGACTTAAGTCGCAAGATTGGTTTTATCAAATTTGATCAGACATGTTTATACTTTATTCTGAGACCAAGTATTCTTAAAGCAATTTGTACTGATGGTCCATAAAAAGACACTTCATGATAATGCAGAAATTTATCACAAAAGATTCCCTCCCAATTCCCAAACATTACAAAATTATTTACAAAGTTATTTCATTACCCATTAGGCTTGTGGCTATACTGTCTTTATTTAGTCTCATTCACTTTAAGTGGTGGTTTCATTTATGATTACATATAGACAGATATAAATATGGTTTTCAGCAATTTTAATTTTGTAGACTTATGGTTTTCCAAGTGATCTGCTAACTGCACATAAAATGTTTTTAATTATTTTTTAAAAATATATTATTATTACTTTGTTATGCTATAAATATAAGTATATATTTCTCAAAAACTGACAAATGATCACTGACAAAACTGTTTTAAATGGTCAATAGAATACAGCTGAATTTTTTAAATTACCTTGACCACAGTGGGATAAAAAAAAAAAAAAAAAAAAAAAAATATATATATATATAATAAAAGTCCACATTTGATTTACTCTTGACTTTTTTAAATAATGAAAGCACTCACCACTAGATGGAGTTGCTGGCTTTCTTTTTGTACAAACTTTCTCCACTTCCTCAACATTGTCAAAATCAAACGTTTTGCTAAAAGAAAGTTATAATAATGAAATAAGGGTTTGATATTACTACTATGTTATCACAAATACCTTTCAACAATTCTCCCTTTGGTAGAATTATGCTTCAAACATAATTTCAACCAGTAACATCAGTTACATTACAGTTTTTTCTTTTAAAAAAACTAAATAATGATTTTTTAATAAGGAAATATTTACTAGATCTTTAATTACGAGATCTAGTTTTACAAACATTTATACAATATAGAATAGTTATCATTCATGATATTCCAAACATGGCATAGTGTCACAACTATACACAACTGTTCATAAATTAATTACTTCGCAAAGTCAATAAGTCTATCAAAAGCCGCTCATAAACTTGAAAAGAACCAATCTACTCGCTAATTTACCATTTCTTCCTACACTTAGAGAAACTAGTTAAATCAACATAATATATATCCGAGCAACATTCTACTCTTTTCATACTCTTCAAAATGTCATCCAAAAGAAAAAAAATTTATTGTATGCCTAGCAGCAATTTTCTATGTAAATCAGAGAATGAAAGCAAAGTATAAATCAACAAACTAAGGAACTTCAACAGACGGCTCAGAAGGACAAATCAAGTTACGGAATTGCTGGGAAAAAATCATAATTTCAACTCATTTTGTCTCTCGTAAAATTAAAGAATCAATTCAATCTCTACAAAACCCAAGCCACATAAACAACATATCACACATGCTTCCTGATATCTGGTCTCCTATTATCTGTAAATAAGATCTTTTTTGATACCTTGATAGTCTACTTACGAATAACTCTACTTCTCAGTCTGAAAATCACCCATTAACTTATAATTGCTTAAATTAATTTCAATCACGTTAATCATTAAAATTATTACATTTTTGTCTTACAAAATACATACTTAAACATTTTTTAATTCATTGAAAATTGCCTGAAAACAGAGAGTAGGTTGTCTTGCTACTGTAATGTAATCTTTTAATTTTAATTTTAAGTTTTTTCTGAATAAAATTATTTCTGTTCAACATTATTTCAATCAGACAAAGTCATGCTTGGCTATATGTTTACTTATTTAAATTTCTAACTTTAGTTCTGCTTGTTTAGCTTCTTTTGCAATCTGTTCATCTGTGACTGACATCTGAATGGTAGGTGCTAATACATGGGTGGATGGAAGACTTGGCTGTGAGTCTTTTATAGCACCTTTACGCGGACACTTGCATGACAATCGAATGATTTTCTTTTCAGCAATTTCGTTAAACAACAATGCCAATCGTTTTGATACACGTGGTTGAGTACATTCAGGTTCATTGTAAACATTCCATTCATCGTCACTTGGTGGTGCATTTAAAGCAATACCACTCATCATTTTTCTTACATCTAAACAATAATATTATGATAATTTTGAAGAGAGTTTATACTTCTCATTTTCAAAAATAGGTTTCCACATCCCACTGATGGATTTGGTGAATCTATAACCCTGAGTTCTCTTCAGGCAACCCAATATACTTTAACACTTAATATATCCTTTGACAAGGATCATTTATGACAGTCACCTCCATCCAGAGGGAAATAGGGATCTTCTTATAAATGTACTTTCATAGCTGAAAATTGTTTGTGTTATTTCATTTGGGGAATTTTTCAAAATTTAGGTTTGTATTTCTTATGTAAATATATAATTATGTAGCTCAGCAACAACAATATAATTTAACGTATTTTTAATGGATTTTTCAATAATTTCAACTTATTTTAGTAGCCAATCATTTTTAAATATTTGCAAATCTATTTATTAGTTCAAAAGTTGTATTTTAAATACTGTATGTAGACTTATATATGTGGCTATATGCTATCGTAAGGCATTGTTGGGAAATCAAGAAAAACTGTTAATTAAGATAAAACCTATTGTTAATTGTAATTACAATATTTCCTATTACTTACAAGTACTGGGAAATATTGTAATTGCAATTATTTTTTCCAAAGCATTTTTTAACCATTAGAATTTGTATTTTTCCCAGGAAAAAAAAAAAAAAAAAATTTTTAAAATATATATATATATATATGCACATGTTATTTAAATATAACAAAACAGCTTTTATAATTGATATCAATAACTGTACACATAAAAAAAACAATAACAAAAATAGGTGATGGCTAGATCAGATAATTTGATTTATTTTCGGTGAAACCGTAAAAAATAATTTTAAATGTAATATTTTAACCTTACCAAACGGAAACGGGAGATGTTTTTCAGCGGGAACGGGAGATATATTTCAGCCAATATCTTTTTTGTATTTATGGTGCGATCGTGGAAATTTTATTATTAATATTCATTATTAATATTCATTATTAATATTCATTCCTAATATTCATTATTAATAGTCATTGTTAATATTCATTGTTAATATTCATTATTAATATTCATTATTAACATTCATTATTAATATTCATTATTATATATTCATTTATTTATTAGTATTAGTCCCTAAAGGACTAAGACTGGCAAAAAAAATTTTGGAATTTTGCAAAGATTTTCCGTAGGTAAAGCAATTCTCAACATCAGGTAATTTTTGGAAAAAAACATTTATTTTGCGGATATTTTGAACAGAAGTATTTATTATGCAAATACCAAGTTGAAAAACCAGTCTATATCAGATTTATAAAATTAAGTGATAGTAACAGAAGAGGATCAAAAACGTATGACGGCGCAACCAAGAGGAGGACTTAAAGCATTTGTCGTAAATTCCTACGTATATTTGTAAAAACAAAAGAAGCATTCGTCTGAAAAAAACTGAAAATTTTCATTAAACAAATAATATAATAAAAAATAGGGCGATAACAGGCGAGTTGTTAATTTTTGGCGCTTAAATGCCGAAAACCCAAAATGCGGAGAGAAAATTCGTGCCCCAGGTTTGTATCACGTGATAAAAATAGGTCTTCTTCTATTGACTATGAATTTTTTTTTTCTAGAACCAATCATTGCATATGTCACAGGATGTCATGAACAACCGTTTTTCATCGTCTGGATCAGTATCAACGATACTTTCTTTCTCGAAAAGTACAATACAGCAGTATTAATTAACCGGACGAGTCCATTTCCTTTTATGACTCACTTTTTTGTTTGCGGAAAAGGTTGAAGTGAACCAAAATACAAGCAATTCGCAGAATGGTCGTATTTATCTGCAATAAAACAGACTTTCGATAGGTTTTTTTACTAACAAAATTTCCACACAAAATGCGATTGCAAATAACTCACAGTTGCTATGTTCTTGTTGCTAAACAGATTGGAAATTGACTTTAAAGATAACAGATAGGTGTCTCGAATTATCGAAACAAACACAAGTCTGAAATACTACAGGCTCTAGATCTTTTTAAGTTTATTAACGTTAGTTAAGATAAGGAAGTGTGCACTTCCCTTAAGCAATAATCAAATGTCAGAATTTATTACGTTGCCATCAAAACTCATAAAATCACGCGAATCAGTTTCTCAAGGTGACAATAATAAGAAAATTTTAGTAGCAATAATTTATTTCATTTTCCTTTGAGAAAGAGGAAATATATTAGGTAAAATACTACGTTTATATTAGGTAAAATACTACGTTTATATTAGGTAAAATACTACGTTTATATTAGGTAAAATACTACGTTTTAAAATATCCTAATTTATTTCTTCTATAAAACAATTTATAATAAAGTTGCGTTAAATACTGATTCTGCTGCAAGCTAAGTTACAATGTATAACTTTTGGATAAAAAATAAAAGTTTATATTTAGGGTTGGCCCAGAAAATAATACCTAAGCTTATGCATAGCATTTTGACCTATATTAAGGGGTTGAAAAGTTAAATATCATAAATGTAGTTGAAATGTATAAAACTTTCCCTCAAATTCAGATTTAAAACGCAAATCTGTGATCTAATTTGAAAATAAAATTAACCAAAACTTTTCCAAAGAGGCCTAAATCTGTTTTTTTGAAATTATCAACTCAATTCGTTTCAATTGATATATATATATATATATCTTCTTATTGTTTCTTTTCACAAAAGAGTGCTCTATGTATAAATACAGAGAGAATATTCTTAAAGTATGAAAAAAAAGTACGAAATTATTTAATACTTAAAGTTTCGTGTTGACTCTCGTCAAGATTTTTCAGTTAAATAATTTTTATATAATTTTTACAAGTTTAAACTGTTAAAATACAAATTGCAGTGCAATGGGATTTTAAATGTAACGCCAGAAGGGTGGTATTTAGGGCGACGAAGGTGGCTAATCTTTGGTGTCGAATCGGATTAGTTGGTATTTCGTTTGGTGTCTACATTTAGAAACAATTTCATTTCGTTTGTTGAGAAGATTGTTGCCAGTATATGTGGCAATATCCGTTTTTTCATTTAGGCACAGATTACATCGCTTAGAGTTTAAGTTGTAGTAAGTTTTACAGTCTTTTAAAATTTTCCACTTATCTACAGGTTCACCAGCTATGTCCTTCATTTTCCAGTATTCTTTGCTAAGTTGGGTGTCATTTCTGTATTTTTCAAGTCTGAATGCTTTTGTATGATTTGCAAATCTTTTTTTAAAACTTGTTTCACATGATCTGATGTAAATCTTTTCTTTGCGATTTTGAAGATTTGATGAAATAACTGCTTTATAGGTGATAATTTTTGCAAGGCATCTTTGACTAAGTGGGTATTTCTCTTTGTTGATACAGTTGCATGATCGTTTTTTTAGTGTAGCTGGGTCAGAAGATGTAACTTTTTTGCTGTGGGCCCTTATTATTGAATATATATATATATATATATATATATATATAAATATATAAATAATTTTAATATAATTTTAACACATGAATTGATTAAAAAATA
>JAUZNK010002825.1:0-11245 GCA_035046665.1 Euphysa ruthae | reverse complement strand
TACTACTACTACTACTACTACTACTACTACTACTACTACTACTACTATTATTACTACTAATACTACTACTATTACTACTTAGAAAGCAGAAAGCTCAGATAATTGATAAATTAACAGTGTATTTCGAAAAAAAAAAAATATATTTTTTTTTTATTCCAATCAAAGCTAAATAGCCAACTATGCTACATACTTGTTTTATTTCTATTTTGTTACTGACTTTTAATTTTTAGAGTTCCGCCTATAATGGGTCGTTTCAGATGATTTCAGTGATCTTTTTTAGCCATTTTTCTACAAATCAACAGCCATGCTAGTAAAAGTTTGAGACATTATCTCTATCTGAAATTCTCACACCAAAACGACAAAAGCAAAAATAGCAAAATTCATGCTGCCGTACTTACACCTTACACCTTATACCTTAGACCTTAAACCTTTTTGGCTGATCTGAATGAAGTCAATTATCATAAAATATACAAAATATTTTAATAATTCCATCACTCCATGGGTTTAGAAAATATTTAAATCTCCAGAAGTTTTAATGTTTTTTACTTTCCCCTTCATATAAAACTCCAAAACCTACATAAGATATACGACATAACTTATATCGGAAAAAAATTTTCCTATCATTTTTGGTAAGAGAAACATATAAAATAACACATACCTTATCATCAGTTAGAACCGAACTGTAATCAGTTTATAGATATCTAGACTAATGCAGCAAAACTGCAACTCCCATATATTTAACTCTTTAACGTGTTCATGCTGAATGGAATTTGTTATGTCTGGAATTGTTTACAGAATCGAAACTTTTTCATCATAAGAAGTCTGAGCAACTCATGATTAACGTTTTATTAAATTCCCTCAACATTGTATTTCTGCGTGAGACTACACAAAAAGACCTAAGTTATAGTTTTGGAAATGTACTTAAACCCCCAGTAATTCATTGTAATTTTTCCAAATTTATCAATTTAAACTCATTGAAGATATACTAGCTTGGAAAAAACTCCATCATGCTTATAAAATAAGACAAAATTTAGCTCAATTCAAATCAAAAAATAGTATCCACTTCGATATTCTGCGACTGCAAAATTTTAATTTTCTGAACCTTAAATTTCATTTTAAACTACCTATTTTTATTTAAATTTAGTTATACTACAATTTATCCTTGACTTGTTTTAAAGTTGTAATTCAAATTACTTTCATTCTTATTTACTTACTCACTTTAATATAAAAATCAAATCATAACTGTAATTGGTAAAAACAAGCTATTACAACGGTGAAATACATAATTCAGATATATGGTATTTAGTGTTCAAAAAACGGGCATTAATTTGAAAATTTGTGGGCCTATAGCACTCAAAATTCTTACTCGACCTTCTTAAAAAAACTAGTAAAATTGCAGTAGCCTTTATCAAAAGGTCTGTGTTATTTTAATGGATATATCTAGAATGTAGTAAAACGCTCTTCCTTATGATTCATTAATTGCTAATTAAGCCATTGAGTATTCATTCAATTTATTGCCAATATGAAAGATATGCATTCATTATCAGTGAAGGTCGTCTATTTAATTGACCACACATATTCCAATAAATTTTTGATGACTACTTTTGTTATTTTCATTTTGTTCTGATCGGATTGAATTACATTTCTTTTATTTTTTTAAACAAGCATTAAAAATTTTCCGAAATAAAATTACTTTTTCCTGCAATTTTGCGTAGTCTAGGATAAACAAAGAGATTAGTCTCGACTGAGAAGACTTCCTATAACATACTGAAGTTTGTGCTAATGTAATGCAGATTCGTAAAGCAATTTGGTATTGAAAAAAAGAAGCCATGTTAAATCGAAACAAATCGAAACGGTTATTTTCGGTAAAAAGCTGATTGCCATTCAAAATATTCTCATAACAAAAACAAGCTGGTACCAAAGGAAAATACGTAATTCAGATATATAGAAGCTGATATGATTCAGAAAACGTTTTTCGGCAATTCCACGCTCTCCAGGCTAAAAAGGAGGATTAGATCTGACTTTTTTCTTTAATAGACGTAATGCAGTACTAATGTAAAAAGTATAATTTAGATATATGGAACGTGTTTACCAATCAAAAATATTTTTGTACTTCTGCATACTACAGCCAAGGTAACAAAATTGGTTACTAATTAAATTAGTTTATATACTAGACGCAAGAAGCATTAATGCGAATCACATAAACTAGATAGCTTTATAGGGCATTATTATATTTTTATAAATTCGACTTAACAAAATTTCCTTTTTCAAAAAGGCAAACTTGAAGTATAAAATTCAGCCACTTGATTGTCAAAATATTGGAATTTTATTTAAATATCGAAAAATAGCGTTTTACGTATATTTGCTGCCGAAATTTGGGTATGGGATCTAATTTTCAAAAGTGCTGATATTGATAAAAAAATAAGTATATAAACTGTATAGATGTTATATAAGGCTATGCTGTCAAAGGAATATTTTTGGATTTACGTATTTGAATATCTAAGTAGAGTATTCAACTGTAGAATATGTGCCTATTTGTAAAGCCACGCAACTTTCGATACATTATTTTGACCTCAGATATGATTAATCATTTTTAACTAAGGCTAAAAAGTTAGCCTGGGTGAGATTGCTCAAAAATAGACCTAAACTTCGAAAAAAATATATCGCAGCTATATTTGGAGTCACTCAAAGCAGAGTTTTATGTAGGATGTCATTCCCAGAACCTCACTCTGTAGGTTTTGGGGAAAAATTTTGATTTTGATTTATGATTGATGTTTTAAGAAATAAACATGAAATGAATACATAAAATAAACCTGGAAAAACTAGTACACAGATCAAATATATCGGCATTTTCCATCGATATTATTCGTCAGTTTTTATTAGAAATAAAGAACTCTATAGAATAAAATCCAGGATTAACACCTAATCCTTCTAAAAATTTTAAAAAATCTGAAGATCCATCATTAAAATTAATTACTGCAGATGCTACGACGATCTCAACAGTGTTTTTGCTTACGAAAACGTCATTCGGACGTTTCCACATCATCCTGTTTAGTGACTCGTTGGTATTCTGGGTTTTCCCATGAAGGAATTTTTTCAGCAAATTACCATCATTTACACTTAAAAGCACTAGCTTTATTGCTTCACATATAACAATTTGCAATCCTGCTTTATGCTTATAAGTTATCATACCAATAATTTTGTCCACTTGAAACCTACACCAACTGCCAGCATTAAGTGCACACTTTTGGTGCCTTGTTTCAACGTCTTTTGCTCCTGAAAAATGGAAAAGTGCTGCTCCCTTTCTTTAAGTAATAAACATTTGATTCTGTTGACTTTCGGACAGCGATACCAGAACATATTTATTAATCGCCTTTTTAATATTCCTTCCTTGTACTTCCTAAATTTTTCCGTCTGAAAGTCGGCCTTTGTTAGTTAATGTTAATTTACTTAATCGTTAATCAACTCGCTTCCGAATATGTTCAACATACTCTAGTTTTTCAACGACTATTCCATTGTATCGGTCTCTAACCAAAATATCACAACGGGACTTTGAGTCCCCGTCCCTGACGTATTCATTATATGGAAGCTTAGTCCACTTTCAGAAACTACGAAACAATCAACTAAACCAGCAGCCTCCATTGAACCAGCTGAACCTGAGTGGTTTATGCTTCACCCATGAGAAGAATTATACTCTTCATAAGTATCTAAAGCTTTTTTTGATTCTCAAATCTGACACAGCTTTTAAACTTTTGATCGAACTCGGTAATCTAACTTATTTGTGTCACTTGCTATTACTGTTACAACGCCATTTAACGACGCATAGCAAGAAACAGTTAGGTTGAAAATTTCATTTTTATCTTAATCAATAGCAAATTCAGTTTCTCTCAAATTATCTACGGAATTATTCATAGAACTTTTTGCAACATTAATGCATCAATGTATGAATCGAAAACAGTTTTCTGCAATTCATTAAATACCGAAAGATTCAACGGTGGTGGCACATTCAAGTATCCATAAGCGTATATTTATTTCGTATGGAGGTCTACCATGACTTTTTTGCAATTACACACGTTACTTGAGTGAAACGTTGTGTCCCATTTGGAAATAAAACATATTAATACTAAAGATATTAAATAAATTTCTTTTTAATAAAGTCGAATGTTACACAGATAGTCCTTTTGTCCATTTGACATGTAGGAAATAAATTAATAATTTGTATAATAAGATCAGTATATAAATGTAGAAAAAAGGAGTTATGTGCATTAGTTGGGTCAGGGATATTTACATGAGATGATTTACCACCGGTATGCCGTTGACGATGATGTTGTTGATGCAAAGTCACCTCAATATTATTGTTGGGCGCTATCAGTTATTCTATAAAAAGATGATGAGTTAAATGGTGATGGCATAAACCACAATTTTATTTTATTTTTTGAAGAAGAAAGAGGTGGTGTTTGACTTTTTTTGAATGCTGGTTACCTATAGATTTTCGCCTGGAAAATGCCTTTGAATTTCTTCTTCGTGTAGCTCTACTCTTATTTGTGTTATCCATCATTATTATCATTAAACTAAACGCAAAAATAATAAAATACAAATGACAAAGATTAATGTAAATAGGTAGACAAACTAATTCGCATTGTTTTCATCTTTTTTAAAAATCCCTTGTGTAAAAGATTGAAGTTTGATGAGCTTTTACTAGCTTAGCTGTAGCTCAAAATCCCGTAAAAATGATGTAATGTTGTAACAGCAATCAGTCCTGGGTTTCCAGCTTATCCTAAAACAGTTTTTTTAAAGTCCTTTGAGGTGCAGAAGAAGTAGTTAGGGCGTTGTTATGGAAAAATGTAATTTTAGGTCTCTTAGAGCTTATTTTAAAATAAAAACTAAGCCAAATTTTTGTATTTTTTTAAGAAAACAACATAGGCGTTTTCTATATAGTTGAAATGACTTAAAAACGTTAACTTCAATTTCAATTTTTACTATTTTTCACCAAGTTTCACCTTAAAACAAGGGGGAAACCTACAATATAAAGTAATAAGAAAGTGTTAAACGCAAAATTTTAATAAATTTTAATATATATATATATATACATACTTTATAATATTTTTATCTATTTTTTTATTCCCCATAATGGGAGGAGGTCTTTGAAAGTCAAACTGATCAACTGATCTAATAGATGAACACCCATGTTTCTGCGTAATTAGAGTATCCATTTGAGCTTAAGTTAAATAAATGCTCATCCAAACAACCATAAACTTATCGCACTGAATCGAATTGAATGCTATTCATATGCTGAGTGGGCGACACCTGGATTTGAACCTGGAAAGTTACAGATGCTTGGGAGTCACATGTCTTACCAACTGAGGTATTCGGGCACAACTTCCATACAAAGAACAAAAAATAACTTGACGGAACTTGGCGTAACAAACCAACTCGACGGGACAAAAATAGAGGAAAGGGGATCGATGTTCCGGTCCTCGATATTGAATTTTGACGATTTTTTGCCGGTAATTAATCAGGCCAAAATTTCTTTTCTTCTCACTGCACTTCACACAGTTGATATGGAATCTGAATCATCCCGCCTCATTCGTGATACATTGCATTATTTTCCATCATTCTCAACAAGCAAAAGATAAGCTGAGAAGAATCACAGCCACTGGTCTACAGATAACTATAACATATAGCCAAATGTTTAACGTTATTTATCTAGAAAGAAACTTGTTACAAAATGCTCATAATCAACATCTGGATGAAAAGAATAACCGGTGCAAATACATGTTCATTGACATTTGGTAATGAAAGCGCTTCGGAAGCACAGAAATTGTTGAAGACAGTAAAACTAGGCATCGCACTTAGGCTTCCGCGGTATTTAACTGGAAAAGAACACTTCTTATTCTGTTCAGATGCCTGGTATAATGATAAGCGACATCCTAATTAAAAAAACGCTGGTATTTTCAAACGATATAGAAGAGAATTGTTAGAAAAAATAAAATCCGGAAGATATTTATTTGCCGAAACGTTACGCATTCGTCTTCCTCAAATTTACCATATGTTTCGAGACAGAATTTATTGCAGCAGGGTGATGTTGTAAAAAACAAGACAATATCTGTTGTCACGCACTTCGGTCTCTCAAAGCTCAGTTTTCATTCTGTTGAACAAATCCGCCAACAGTCTCACTGTACCATGTCACCTGATGTGCACTAACATCTGCTATGGCACGCATCCAAGTTCACGTTGAGCGTTGCTCTTGAAACTAGGCCTGATTGGTTTGGGTATATGACAGATGCTTCGAAAGATGATTATCCTGGTCAGTCAATTCTTCACGTGCTCCCGATTCTTATCCAACAATATGCCCTGCATATATTCAAAACTGCTCTTTATGACCAAACAAGCTGAGGAACTTGACATTCCTACACCGATTCTCACATTCGATCAACTATTATGGCTGAAAATTACGAAGATTGTGAGAAACCTAGACTTGAAGGCAGTCCTCATCCTTGCAGGTTTTCAGTGTTTGATGAAACAATTTTGCTTTTATTGATTGCGTCTTATAGAGATTTAATGGTTTAATAACAGTCATGTCAAATATTTCGTGGTCTTTCGATAGAGCTGTTAGAGGTTACCATTTTTACCGTAAATACCGGCAACCATATCTCTTTCAGAAATTGGATTATGATCACGAAGCGGGAAATTCGTTTGAACGTTTAGCCATAAACATGTTCGAAAATTAAAATAGCACAGAAAAAATTGTCAGAAATTTACCCAGAGAGATCTCGAGAGCAATAAAATTCCTATTTGTAAGAAGAACAGTGATATATACAGAATATCATGGGTGAATTATAGAAGATCTCCTTTGGTACAAGGTGAGTTAGAGCTATCTTATATTGTGTTTGTTTTTATACCACCAACTTTAATGTATCAAAGTTAGATAAGCAGATATAAGTCAATTGTCGCATCCTTATATGTTGAACCTCCAAAAGAAACAGAAATTGGTAGCTTCGAAGGCAATTCGAAAGTAAAAAAATTGTAATCGACTGAAAAATTATCATTAGGTAGTAGTTATTAAAACATATTTATTCAAAGACAAATAATGTTTTACTTATTCTCAACCCAATGAAAGCTTAAAACTGTACTTGATTTCCCCTCTCACAAAAACACATCGGTCCCTCTAAACGTCTGAATTTCCAATAAGCGTCCATATTCCAGCTTTATATTATTCTAAACGCCCTCAAAAAAAAAATCTAAATTATTAAAAAACTAGAGCACACTTTTTTAAAATTATATAAAAATATGTATTTTAGCAAGCCACACTTCGTTTGGAATAAAATAAACAATAAATTCGCTGCAAGAGAGTCACAATTCCAGTTTAAAAAACTTCAAGGTGAAAAAAAAATTTCGCGCAAGGAAAAAAAGAAAAACTTCGCAGATACTCAAAATTCTTCATTCTGTGAGAATTTTCTTTGCATATTTTCCATAAAATTAATGACATTGAAGTCATACATATTAAGTATGGTTTTCATTCAAAAATGAATTAAAATAATTTTGAACTGTGTTTTCTAGGTCTTCAGCCATGATTATCCAATCTTCCATAAACTTTTGCGTATTGGCGTGCTAGTACTTTTAAAATCTGTATGAAAACTTCGTCACATATGTTGCACCTACATCAACCAAATTAAAATTTCAAAATTAAATGAAATATGGATCTATACATTTAAGTTATTCAAATATATTCAAGTTGTCTTCATCATCTGTGAATCTGGTAAACGTACCAGTGCAGATGAAGCAGCAATGTACCATTGAGATGTGGGAATCTGTTGGTAGCTAAATGCTTGGGATGATATTCAACTGTTTAGTGGCAGCTTTTAGCTCAAGTTAATGAGCAGCTCATTAACAAAGTTTGAGAGCTAGATGGAGTCCTATCGTTCGTAGTTGCTGGTGCTACAGACAAGATAATGTAAGATGAAGGTTGTGCTAAAGGCAGGTGTTTCGTATTTTCGTAATGTTTTCATCAACTATAAATGTTTTAAAAACATTGCCATTTGCTATTTTACTTTTAATTAAAAACTGTTTCATTTCTTTACTGAACGAAAAAAAGCATTTATATATAAACAATAAATAATAATAATAATAAATATATATTTATTTATTTTTCAAAAAATGGGATGCTTCAATTTTTTCCAATTGATTTATTTACAGATGAATAATAACAAACGAATACAATAATAACTTAAAATATTCGTAAATACTATTACATTCCAACAAAATTTAAAAAATTAAAAGCAAGAGCCATAAACACTAAAAATTACATTCAATACTTTCATGAACAACTTTTAGCTTTCTAATCCTTAATTCGATTCATAAAAATCTCTGAGGGAGAAGTTTTAATAGAATTTGGAGGCATGTTCCAAATAAGACAACCTTTTAACTGGAATGAATATGTTCCATTAGTTTTAGAAAATGTGGGAGGAAAATTGAATGTAAAATTACTTCTATGAACATAAGGAACTTGCTTCAATGAGAAAAGATCTAGAACTAGTTTAGGATTTGTATAATGAAGAGACTTATATATTTCAGTCATCAGTAACTGCAAATGTCTTGTTTGCACACTAAAATTGTTGTCGATAATTAAAACAATTCGTCAAGATCTAAGTTATTGTAGATTTTTCTTAGTGCCCTCTTCTGAAATCTGTTATAAGATTCGTTTACGTTTTTGAACAAAACATCCAGAGGGCATTATGAAAAATATGAGAGAACAAAGGCATAAACTAACAGCCTTAACTGAGATAATGAGAAGGAGTTTCTTAGACGCATAATGACACATAGTTTCTGGTTTGCCTTCTAAAAATTGCAAATAATATGACTGGAAAAGGACAGTTTGTTATCAACTGTTAGACCTAGCAGTTCTACCTTGCTTTTGGCAATCTTTTTATTACAGAAAAATAAGGATAGATCTATAATATTTTTTTTAACTGCAAGGATCATCAGTTGGAATTTCAAAGGGTTTGCGACAAAGGAGTTTATCGAAAACCAACTGTATACGCGGGATAATTCAGCTCTAAGTTTACAGATAACTGAATCAACAGTCGTGTCACAGGAACATATGGTGTTATTATTGGAAAAACTGCATACTTCGGTTTCTTTGAGGAAAAGAAAAAATCTTTTTAAAACTATTAAATAAAATAGGATCTAAAATTGAGCCTTGAGGACCACCAGAACTTAAGCCACTTACTAAATATTGAGCTTATCGTTACTCTTTGTTTACGTCCTTTCAGATAGCTCTTCATAAAAAGTAAACTACTCTTTGAGAAACAATAGTTGAATACAATCATAAGCTTTAGAAAGAGCGATAAGAATTACATCTATTATCCCCATGTTGTCCAAGCAATCTTGCCACTTTTGCAAAAGATTCAACAATGCCATTTGGGTAGAAAAACTTTTGCGAAAACCACAAAGACTATTTGAAAAACGATCTTTGAAAAAATTGTTTATCTTTTCAAAAACAACTCTTTCAAAATTGTAGGCAAGACACTAACTAATCGGACAATCGTTTATTTTATTTGAGATATTCCCTTTTTGAAACACAGGTAAAACCTCAGCCCAACTCATCAGGGAAATTTTTTGTTGTTAAACGCTGTATTGATGCAATCCACTAGATAGCTACAACAACAAATCGAGTTTAAGAGTTTAAGGACTGAAATCGATATGCTACCACAACCTTTTTTAAATTTCCTAATAAAATTACTATCTTTCTATTCCTAATGATAAGACTATGTCTGGTTCAACATGTTTAAGATTAAATCAATAATTGCAAGAATAAACTTCTCTAACTTTTAAAACACTAGAATGGTTAATATATTCCAGGAATATGCTATTTCCAACATTTTATTGAAGTAAGGTAGACTTCCAATTAGGATATTTTTAGTCCACTCAAAATGTTTCTCTACTAAACATTAAATGTTCTAGCTATATCTTGCTCATCGGTAGTAAATAAGCCATTATTAGTAAAAAAAAATATTTTTCATCTGGTTATCTACACTTTTTTGAAATGTTTCCATGCTTTCCAGAAAACTTTATTATCTCTGCTGATGTCTATTGTGGGATATCTATTTTTTCATGTTTAACAAGGTTACAAACGAAGTTTCTTTGCTTTTAGAAAAGAATGAAATCCGTTTCAAGGACTGGAAAATTATAAGTGTTTTTAAGATGTGAGCGTTTCCAGATTTCTTTATTTTTTACTATTACTGCCAACAGACTTTTCTTTAAGAGGAGCATGGTTTTTTAAAACTTAATATAAACTAGACTAAAAAGAATTGTAATCATACGAATTAGAAACTTAGGACAACTATAAACATCATGAATAAATAAATCGTTATTAAAACCTTTATAATTTCTAAAAAAAATCTTTCTAGGAGGAATATTTCTAGAAATATTATAAAAGGAAGATTTAAACATTATATTCAGCCCCACAGACGGATCAAATTACGAGGAAAAATAGCCGAAGGGAATTCAAAACTATGTCATGTTACCACCTCTGCCAATAATAGGCAACGGAGTGACCTACCTTGTCCCGCAAGTGGGAACATCCTTGGGAATATTTTTTTCCAAAACAACTAGTACACTAAAGTATCAATCATATAAGTGTATTTATATTTAAAATATGGTTTAAAAAATACAATTAAAATTTTGGTGGTTGCCTTGGTAACTAAGTATGAAAGATAAATGCAATAAATTTCAAATTTGCGCCGGACAAAAGTTATACATGTTGGTGTATCAATTTACTTAGTTTTCACTGTAAAATGATAGATAATAGACCAATGTACAATGTGAGTGTAAAAAATTTCATCTTTTTTAGGCCTTTTTTTCATTTTTTGGATTTGCAAATCTATTTACACAGATTTTTAAAATATCATTAAAATTATTTCTGGAAAGAAAATGATTAAGTTTTTACACTCATTTTATATGTATAAGTGAAAGGAAACTACACTAAAAATTTCAAATGATAAGCTCTTGTGGTTCTCTAGAGAAAGTGTCCGGGGCATTAAAAAACAGAAGCGTGAGAAAAATGTAAATGAAATACAAAATTAATAAGAAACTATAGAAAAGCCTATCAAATCTGCAATAAACTTGTTTTGTAAACAAATTCTAAAGCTTTAAAAGCCTCCAGCTTCATACAGTACACCTTCATTTTCAATATCTACATCATCTTTTTTGTATTTTTTACCCCTAAGTATCTTACATTGCGTCT
>JAUZNK010002824.1:0-11246 GCA_035046665.1 Euphysa ruthae | reverse complement strand
TACACATATAGCTTTGAATATTTATCTCACTAAGAAAACCCCGATGTAAAATAGTCACATTCAAAATGTTAAAGTAAATCCGGAAATTATCAAAGGTCCATAACATACTTGGATATATCTAACCAATATAAATTATTATAGGACTAAACATACATGACGATAAATTTTAAGCCTAAAAGTTATAGAGGGGAATGGGACAAAACTTTTTTTATTAAACAAAAATTTTATAAACGCAGTAAGTTTGAAATAGTATTTTTTAACTAATGAGGTATAAGGTTTATTTTGGTAAAATAATATTTGGTAAAATAATATTTTAAATATTTTTTTATATTTTGTGACTAAACTAAAATCATTTAATTGTCTTGGAAGAAATAAACCTCTTTTAAAAATTAAAAGAACACTACTGGTATCTGATAAAACCTTTTAAATCTTGGTTACAGAAAATTTTTTCCAAAAAAATAACATCAACATGTGAAACAATTTTCTAACATTTTTGTTTGTATTTTGACAGGAATTTTTTTCAAGCCATGAGTTAAACTAACTCCTTAGATTCCCGATGTGAAAAATACAGTTTTTAGCGAAAGAAGAGGAAAGCGTTACCAGTCAAGACACTAGTTTTATACTTTAAAAATTAATCCAAATCTAGTTGTATTGAAATTTCATGTTATATCAAGTGACAAAGAAGATTTATATTAGGGTTTTCAGTCTAATAAAAAATTATTTTACACGTTTCTATTAAGGTATCATTTACACGACTGATTTTAAATTGTGGTAATTACTACGTTCTTTGGAAAATATCTATGGTAATAGCGAACAAAGTTGAGAAAGATTTGGCAAAATATAAATAAAAATAAAGCAATTTTCTTTGGATTTATAATTCTTAAAGAATGTAATTGGAAATTTTCTTTTTCCATGGATTTAACTTGCTAGTTTTCGTTTTAAAAAATACAGGCGAAAAATTGGTATTAACATGATACGAGATATTAGAAGTCTGTATCAGGGGTATACTTACCTCAAATTGCACTTCTTCAACCACAGCATCACTATTATCGTTAGGTTTAGCTAGGTATTGATATCGATTAAAATAATTCACAAAAGAAATTTCATTTTTCAGCATTTTATTACAGTTTATAAAATTTTCTTTTGAAAGGTTTTTTCTTATTTGAAAGCCTCGAACTAGTTTTTTTCCGTATACTAAAACTTTTTTTTCTTTTTCTACACACGTTTTGTGGTATTCTTTACATCTTTTTCTTAGTTCCAGCACATCAGTTTGAAAATCCTCGCCTTCTTCATGGATTGCCTTCAAAAATTTTTTTAAAAAATATTTATATAGCACCACATCAGCGTAGTTCCACAGCATAATCTTTTTTTGAAGTTCGTTGGTAATTTTTTGATAGTTATCTGGCTTAAGCCTTTCATTATGTCTAAAGTAAACCACATCCTCTATATTCCAACCTAATCGCCGGCGGAGTAATGTTAACGACTCATCAAAATATTCGGTAATAAGCATAAAATCAAAATCTTTTTCCAATAAACCAATGGCTTGTCGTATTTGAGTAGCGCTTTCTACTTGATCAAAACTAAATCCAAAATCATAAAACAAAGGATTTTTTAACAGGGTTAAGCGGTTATTTTCTTTTTTTTTGACCAAGTTTTGCAAACTAGTTTTTGATGGAAAATTGTTTAGAAAGAATTTCATTGGATCTTTCTTATCATATATGTTCAGAAATTTAGATAGGTTCATGTAGTGAAATATACTTTCCCATTGAAAAACTGGGTTACGTAATATAGAAATATACTGTGTCGATTTTCGCGGAAGATATACATTCATTGCTTCCCTATTGTATCTTGCGTGGTTTACCAGAAAGTCTGGTGTTTTGTATACAAATCTCATAGAATTCGGGTGAAAGTCTTTAGGCCAATTGAAGTTATACCCATTGTTAGGTATCAATATATTCTTTTTATGGTTATCAACAAATCGGTTGAATATATTTGTTAACGTTGTAGAACCTGTTTTGTGTGTTTTTAAAAACAATACTTTATCGGTTGGTTTTTTTTCTGCGTTGTTTGTACAGTCTCTAGATAAAAGAAAATAATATAAATAATACCTCGTTGAAACAAAAAAACATAAATAAAAACAAAAACAAATAAAAAAACAGAAGAAAAAATAAAAAAATTAAAATACATATCCCATTACGGTGTTTCAAAGCATAAATGACTATATTTTGTGAAGGTTGATCATTAGTTGCACGTTGCTGTGTTTAGAGAACAATATTCCTTTTCTGAAAAAGCCCATCGAAAATATGGCGTTTTATGGCAATGCTGTAGCCTATGAATTTTTATGGCTCCACATTCAAAAGCGAAATAATTACTACCAAATTTTTTGAAATTTTTTAACAAATTGCCTTTTGAGCGCTTATATCGAAAAATCAAGGCTTCTACATATATGTGTTGAAAAAATCGACAAAATAGATTTACTTTACCTTTTTATTTCTTGAAAGTTAAAGGAGTTTGGTGTAGATGGATGCCAAATTTTTAGCCATAAAATACAAAGTCCGGTTCCAACAACTACCAGCAGAATTCTGAATGGAAACCTCTTTGCTAAATTTAATTACTATGTGCATTAATTTAAAAAGATAATAAAAGAAATCAACAAAAATTTTTTAGTTGGTGTTTGTTTATTCTGCCTAAATATAAATTGTATAAACACACTAAAAATATGGCTATATTACTTTTTTACATTACAAAAAAAAAAATGAATACAATATTTCTCTGAATTTGAAGTATCAGTTGAAAATCTTAATTGAAACAAATGATCTCTTCTTCTTCAAGGAAATGCCTAGTTTAACCATCAATAGTTTTTACAAAGATCTTCAACGCTATTGTCAACAAAGATGTTGGCCTGCAGCTGTCTGTTTCAGTTTTGATTTTTTTTTTTTTTTTTTTATAACAAATTAATTTCAGTGACTTTCCGGCCATTAGAAAACACATTAGACAATTTAGTTTGGTTAAGTGGCTTTACAATAGAAATCCAATTGAAATAAGCGCTGATGATATGTTCCTAAAACTCGGTATTTTATTTACTTTATATTGCTATTTATGTTTTTGACTGCATCTATCTATGAGAAATGAAATTCTTTTGAAATGCTAGGTGAAAGATTGAAGTCGCTTCATTGTTATAAATATTTGACGCTCTTTTAAGACGATTCAAGAGGCGAGTAAAAAAAAAACAGCTAAAATTTTTTAGAAGCTTTTAGGATTTCAAGATGATCAAAAATTTTGTTTTAGAGAAAGTTTATTGAGAAGAATTTTTTTTTTTTTGATTTAATATAAAGTTTAAACATTTAAGTCATCTAGGATGAACAGATCTTTTCCCTCCCAATAAAAAATGAACAAAGCTTGATTTATAAATTTGAAAAAATTATTAAAATGATATATGTAAACTATGTAGCCCACCATAAAAGTTTTGGTATTATTATTTATTATTATTATTATCATTATTGTTAATATTCTTATTTTTATTATTATTATTACGGAGGTTATTGTTTGTATTATTCCGTTTTTGTTTGTATTATTCCGTGACTTCGATGAATAGGTTGTTTTACTCCGTTTTTGATTGTATTATTCCGTAAAATGGTTGTATTGAAGGTTTGGTTGTTTTACTCATCATAACAGTTTTATTATTCCGTGACTGTATCATGCTTGTATTATTACTGTATAATGATTGTATTAGGTGCGGAATTGAATTTGATTTTCAATCTTAATATCAGGTACTATGTTTGTGCAAGCTAAACTTGTTGTATTCGATATTATTAAAAAAAAAAACAACTTTATGCCTTCGCCTAAATTTTGAGAAAAAAAAAAACAACATAAAAAAGACCCTAGCGTTTAATACATACAGGCATCTATGTTTTTAAAGAGAATTATCATCATCTTTTTAGTTTTCTTCAGTAAAAACTGAAGAGCACCTATAGGCTATATGTAAGAATGACTTGTTATTTTTACCGCGGATCGACTAAAAAGCCTATTTCTTCAGATTAACTTCTGACTGGTATTAAAGTCGAGTGTGCTACCTCTAGCTACTCATTACATTCTATGAAACAAATTGACAAGAAAATTTGTTTGTCGTTCATATTAGTCAGGTGTTATTAACTGCTAATTTGTGTAGAAGATCATGTTTTCAATTAACCGTTATGTTAAAATATACAAATTAAAAAAAATAATATCTTATTTTAATTATGCGCATAATTAATGTGTTTTTTCATTGGTATTTTTTTGCGGTAAATAACTCCTTCAAACTTTATTAATTTTGTTTATAATTTGGCAGCTTGATTTTAGACCTTACACACCTTTTTCTTTTCCGTGGAGGGTGTTTGAAGGACGTAAATACTTGAATTTTTTAGGGAAAGGATATAATGCATTTATCAACTAAAACTTCAGAATTTCTCTTAATTTTTCCTTTTTTTTTTTACTTCGGTGTGATAAATAGGATATATTCAATCTACTTAAAAAAAAAGCAAATTTGATGCCAGATTTGGAATCTAAGATAGATTTTTCATATCAAAAGGTGTTTTTGAAACAAACGTAAATTTTTTCAATTTTTGACAAAAATCATTAGGGAACAACTTTTAAGACAGATCGAATGATATCCATGTCCATTTGACATGAATACAACTCCGTATTAGCACGTTAATTACTCCAAGCCAGATATTTTATTGCAACACGAGAAATTCCACTACTATAAAATCGAGCGTTAATTTTCTTTTAAAGAATGGTCTTAAAGAATAAATCAAATGCAGTTTATTTGATTAAATGTATAATTATATGTATTTAAATTTTTTTTAAAGAATTATAGATATGTGAACGTATGTGAATGTATGTGAATATGATACATTTTATGTTAGAAGATTTTACATTTACACTCCCCTTTTTAGGAATTAAGGTTTGTTTTTAATTGTGCGACTATGCTTGTCCAAAATAGCAGTATTTGTCAATCACTAAGCGAATTAAAAAATCACATACCAATGCAAGAAAGATCCAAATGGTTTTTGAGAAGATTTCTGCAAAACACATCAAAAAAGTGCATTTGCTATTCAAGCCATGTGTACCTAAAAATTTCTAGATTCCAGACTGCCTAGTAGAATTTTTGAAGAAACAAGTGAAAACGCTTCCACATCGTTATGTTGGATATATCGTTGTTATACTTCATTCATGGTTGTAACATAATATTTCATTAAACAAAAAATCCATCCTTTTCTTAGATGTATTATTATGATACTGTACTATACCGTTATTATTATATCGTAAAATTTTTTTTCTCGCTTTTACTGGGAGGAACAAATATCTTATTGAACTTCCTAAAATGAACAGCAAATATCTATATTTCTCTAAACTAAGCTTTGTTTTTATAAGCTGATATTCCGGTTTTTTCTGTTGTTTGTATTTTTTAAACTCTTGTAAATTCATTCAAGAAAAGATTTTTACATACTTATTTACTTATATCCTTTGTATGACTCACAATATATATCTTAAGATTTAACACGTTTTTAATGTACGTTCTATTACTTATTTAACTAAATTAAAATTTGTTAGATCTAATATACATATAAAAATTAAAAAGAATTTTATTAAGAAAAATTTATTTATTACATAATTGATTCATGAAATTTAAAATCATTTCAAGCTAGATCACATGCAATATCAAAATCAAATTATCAGTAACATTACTAATTTGTTGGTCGAAATTTGACACTCGACTTCTTCTTACACACATGATATTTCATCGTATCCATTTTATGAGAATTTCGTAACAATCTTGGTTATTTTTTTTTCCAGTTCTTTCAGCTATATGCCTATGATACCTAGTAAGCTCAGAACTTTCACCTCCGTTTACAGAGAATACCAATGACGTGAAAGTGCCGTGCTCGATATTCATAGTTCTATAATTATATTGTTCCTTTTTCTCCTTTTCGTGTTTCTCTAAAATCTTCTCAGGTGGTGAATATGATTGGGATTGAGAATTGGTGTTGGTTATGCGTATGTCAAAGAACGCGTTCTATTACTTCGCACCATTTTTAATTTTTGAAGGAATCGGCCAGTAAATCATTTAATTTAACGGTGAAGACTCAAAAGTCTTGTATTGGTATTTTTTTTTTTTTTTTTTTTTTGTAACTTATACACTGCAGAAAAAAAAAAAAAAAAAAAAAAAAAAAAGTCAAAAAGACTTACAGATTCGCATTTTCCTTTTAAACTTCGAAGATTAAATCACGTTTCCTTTAGTTATAGGTACAATGCCATGTTTTTGAGTTTTTATTGAATAAAATAATTTCTTTCTTCTTTAATTATATCTCCTAAAAAAGCATCGTGAATAAATTTTAACACTTTTTAATAAAACAACGTTAAAATGAAACATTGTTCATAGCTGTTAATGTTAAACCAGCCTCACGTTAAGATTAAGAACAAAACAGTTACATGTTTTCTTTAAATATATATGCTCACTTAAAAAAAATATTTCAGAATTTCTGTTTAATATTGATGACGTTGAAGAAATAGCATAAAAGATTTCTATTACATCGAAATATATTCCTTTATTATATTAAAAATAATCTTAAGTTTAGGGATTATAATGGGACCACTATTATTTTTGAAATATATATATGATTTAATAAACGCTGCAAATAAGCTAAAACCTATAATATTTTCTGATAACTCAAACCTGTTTTTATCAAATGTTAGTATAAAAACACTATTGAATGACACGAACAAACATCAAGAATGTATTCTTTTTAAATATTTTCTTGTGTTGTAATGGATACCATAGGTGCAAAGTATCACGTCTGCTAGTTAATATTGTCTGCTATTATAATGCTTCCAGAAAATTTTACGATTGATGTAGACGGCGCCCTCCATTTTTTGCACTTTAGAGTTAATTATAGCTTTTGCTAAATTTTCAAAAAAATTTCTCTATTCTATAACGTTATTTTTTCTTATTTCAACAAAGAAAATAACCACGTATGTCACCATCAAGAAAAAAACCACGTATGTCACCATCAAGAAAATAACCACGTATGTCACCATCAAGAAAATAACCACGTATGTCACCATCAAGAAAATAGCCACGTATGTCACCGTTAAGAAAATAACCACGTATGTCACCATCAAGAAAATAAACACGTATGTCACCATCAAGTGTCATGGATTTGTGTTATAATAGGCTAAAAATGAAAACTTGCAGCTTTTCTCAGTTTTAATTGCATTTTTTTTTAATATTTTCTTTTTCTATTTCGTCAAAATTTTTTGAAGGAACATGTATCAAGTAAGTATTAATTGAGATAATGATTTCAATAATCCAATGGGCAATATATTTCTAGTGGTCAACACATCTCTAACGATCAATGTATTTCCAGTTTTAACACTTCTTTAACGGTCAACACATATTATATACTTTTATGCGTGTAATACAAAGAAAAAGGTAAGGTAGGGTAAAATTTGACAAGTTAATTAAAAAGCTTTGAACTTTACATCTCGATTATATTTTTTAGTTAAGTTGGATTATCCAAAATTTCAAATTTTTGAACATTAGAATTATTTTAAACAACTAAGCTGTCACATTTTCGAAAGAGCTTGTAGCTAATCGTGTTTACTTACCATCAGATATTTTAGATTTATATATTAGGCTATTTTAACCCTAAGAGTTAAATATTGAACCAGTATATTTGTTGAATATTTATATTATTATTATTATATTAATATTTATTACGTTTAAATGAATATTTATAAGCTCTCTTCCATTAAACTTACCATTCAACCAAGCCTTGCAGCCGGTTTGTTGTCAGGATGTATGTTAGATATGTCGCAGTTTCCAGGTGAGAGTAAACTAAACTCATAAGGTGTTGTAGAAATATAAAAATAAGAAATATGGTATAGTGTATGGTTATTTCTCATTTTGTGTTGTTATTGCAAGGTTGTTTAAAAATTTTTTGAAGTTAAAGTGGAGCCAGAGTTTAGTAAAAAGGGGATTCAGAAAATGGAAATGATTATTAACTTTTTCCAGAACTATTTGGTTACAGAATTATTTCTTTTTCTTTTTTTTACAAAGAAAAAAATTGTAAATAAGAATCCTCAGAACTCAGAAAGTTAGTATTCCCTGAATGTTGGAGCACTAACTGGTAAGAGTATAGAAAAAGCAAACTTGTGTAAAAGAACGTGTATAAGCGTCATGTTAGTGCAAGAAACGAAATAGAAAGGAGAAAAGTAAAAGAAGTTATAGATTGTTTTAAACTTTTCTATGAAGGAAGTTCAAGTAAAAAAAAAAAAAAAAAAAAAATGGAGTAAGAGTCACAACGAGTGATAGTTTAAAAGAATCGGTCACGGAGATCAGAAAAGTGTCTGATAGAATAATCCTGATTAACTTGTTTTCAGAGGAGAAATGACAAATTTCTTATCAAAATATGCTTCACAGAGGTATGTCTGGTACCCAGCCTTAGTGACAGTCCAAAAATCAATATCTTGGGAATTTGTCAAACTAGATGGATTGGAGAAAACGAACTCTTATCTAATTATAAGACAATAATATATTCCATAGGAAAAAACATGAAAGAGGAATAGGAATATTTTTTGATATACCAAGAGTAAAAACAACCAAAGGATATCGAGCCAATTCTGACAGAATATTGGGTGTAAAAATTCAAGTCCAACCTTTTGAGATTAACCTTATCCAAGCTTATGCTCCTATTGCCGACAAATCGGATGAAGAAACCAATAAATTTTAAGATGAACTAGACGAAGCAATGAAAACGTGAGATTACTGTGATCAGGGGAGATATTTATGCAATAATAGGGAAAGGAAGAGACATCTACGATATGCCTAGAATAGAAGTTGGAGGTCGAATGGTCAATAACCTGCGCTATACAGATGATACTATCCTGATAACCAACTTTCGAAAAAATCTTTAAACCCTTCTAAATATCATCATCGCTGAAAACTAGTCGGCCTAACATGGAATGAGGAGAAAACTGAAAATATGGCTACTTTTAAAAGTACAAAGTACTAAACAAAGATGTAACATAAAGATCGGTAACACTTACCTCAAAGAACTTGAAAAGTTTAAGTATCTCGTCATTATCAAAAATAAAGATGGAAGAAGTGACAGAGAAATTAGATTAAGAATTGAACAAGCAAAATACACTCTTATTAAGCTGAAACACATTAGAAGGATTATCATTTAGAGTGAAAGAACTTGTGATTCAGTGTTATGTTTACTCAGTTTTGATGTATGGCGTCTCACTAATGGGATAGGAAGAAGAATGCTGTAGAGAAATGGGTTATCAGATGAGTATTTAAAACTCCCTGGATTGCTCGGAGATCTATTGAGAGTGTTCTCCAAGAAATCAACCGTAAATTGGAGTTTAAAACAGGTATTCAAAAAGAACAAGCAAAACTCTATGGCCATTTAATGCGCAAACATAAGTTAAGACATCATATTGCTTCTGCAATAATCGAAGGTGGGAAAGGAAAAAGCATGCCCAGAGAAATGATCTCGGATGCTATGAGAAGATGGACCGAACAAAATAAAGCAACAGACATCATCAGAATAGAACATTCGTTAGAAAAAAGGATGATAACCTTATCTCTTTTTAAAATGTGGTAACAAAACACTAATTGGTTGCATAATGCTGAGAAATAAAGATAGAAAACACCTAGTTGACTGTAAAGTGATTACTGGGGAAGCAGTTGTGAATCAGCATCGATTAATGGTATGCAAATCAAAGTTTTCATATGAAAGTACTAAACAAGCAATAAAAGTACTAAACGAAGGCTAGTACTTAAATTATGGAGGAAGTAGCAGAAGAACTTAATGAAAAATGTTCGGGAAAAAAAGAGGCAAATCTGGTTATAAAACTGAAAAATTAAAAAGATAAGGGAGATACACACAAGGCGATGGAACGAAGAAGAGGAGAAGAGCATAACTATGAAAAAAAGGTTTTTTAAGAAATGGCAAAAAAAAAAAAAGAAAACAGGCGAAGATTTGTAGGAAGGCCGAGGTTGTTGAGAATTGAAAATGTATTCAATTGAAAATTAACAAGGGAATCGGTAAAAATGGCAAAAAAAGATGAGTAAATGGAATGCAAAGAAGGTCTGAAAGAGGTTTATAAACTAGGTAAGAAAAGATAAAAATCAGTTATGATATAGATATGGCTCTAGTAATGAAGGATAAACATAGAAGAGTACAAACTGGAGATGTAGAGATCAAAAAAAAAGTGGAAAGAGTATTTTGAGGAATGGTTTTTTATGTAGAGAATGAGAGTAATCCATTGCATATAGCAACATAAAATCTACAAGAAGAACGTTGTTTTAATCATAAAGAAGTAAAGGAATCCAACAGAACCATGAAACGAGATAAAACTACAGGAAAATCTTGAATCAGCATAAAAATGATTAAAGAACTTTGACAAGATGGCGCAAAATCAAAGCAGAAGGTTGATGTAATGGCTTGTGGAAATTATAGGCGTATCCAATTTCTGCAACACTCATTTAAGGTACTGGAGAAAATAATTTGCATGAGACTTACAGGTCAAGTAAAAATAAATAATAGTTACCATGTTGTTATGGTCAAAAAAAGATATGCAGATGCCGTTTTTATAAGGAGACAAAAAAACACCTAGAAAATAAACTTTTTCATGGGTTCGTTGACCTGAAAAAAGCGTATGATAGATTACCGAAAACAAAGCGAGAATATTAAGAACTAAAAATTTTTAATACAAATCCAAAGACTTGGCTATAATGGTAGAATTAGAAAAGGAGTTGCAAAGAAAACTGATTAGTTGACAGAAAAATCTGGAAGGAAATGAATTGAACGCAAAGAAAATAGAAGTTATAGTTATTGAAAATTAAGTTCTTGCACGAAACAAGAATTTTTTACAATCGAATCCATAAGCATAAGCAATGAAGTAACAAAAGGTCACTTATCTGAATTAACTAGATAAAATATATACAAATTACCAAAAAATAAATGCAACAGAAAACTTATTTTTATTTCAGCATCTTCTATTACTCTCGGGTGATAAAAGTCTAAACCCAGTACCTAATCCTGAATATCGGCTGAATAAGGAAATATGATCTCCTTTTACAAAAAGAGGCATTCATTTCTTACAAATTAACATAAATAACCTTCTACCTAAAATAGAAGAACTACGTTATGTTGCAAAAATATCTAACGTTTCGATTATAGGTATTTGCGAATCAA
>JAUZNK010002823.1:0-11246 GCA_035046665.1 Euphysa ruthae | reverse complement strand
ATAGTAAACAGTAATAAGTCTCCAAATAGCCTGTGCAAAAATTGTTTTTATTCCTGAAGACGGGGGTAGGTTGTCTCCTGAAACCTAGCCAAAATAAACATTAAGCTCATGACATGTTTTTTAATATTATCTACGTATTAAAATGATTGAGTTGAAAAATCTAGAATATGTTTCAAGCTTTACCACGCAAAACCACGCTATATGACCTTTTCTTAGCAACGTTATTATTTGGTCGGACTATACTAAAATATCTTTTCGATTATTTACAGGTGGGTGGATGGATCATGTTGGGTATCATTATCTTCGGGTGCGCCCTTCAAGCATTGTCGAGTGTCCATGGACATTACGTTTTAAAACGTAACTTTACAAAGCGCAACTCTGTTCAAAGTTGGGCTTTTAGTAGTGACCTTATTCCTATGAAAAGTTGACATGGGAATCCCAAGGGATAAACATTGGAAGGTGTTTGAAAGAAACAGATGAGAAAAGATAATTAATTTCAATAAATGTGTGTGGTTCATTTTAAGCATAAGTTTATTTAAAATGCTTGACTTTCCAGAAAGGTTCTTTTCATTTCTGTTGTAAAATTTGCATTTGTATTTTTTTCTGCGTCATTTGTTGCCTTTTTCTAAAAGGTTTTTGGTTAGTTGTTTATTGCAAAAATGTGCATATTATCATTAAGTTAACAGTAGAGGAAATATGACGGTTCTGAGCCAATAAAAAAATACACGAATTAATAAAAATAACATAAACAAATAAATAAATGAAAAAGTAACTAAACAAATAAATAAGTAATTAAATAAATTCCTTATTCTTGACAAAAAGGAGAGAAAAATATTTAGAATGTCATATTATGATACTTATGAAGGAATATGTATGCTTACAATAACATATAGTTTTTTTTAAGTTAACAAAAAAATCTTGTAAGAAAGGACGTCATCATATTTGATTGATTGATTGTGTTCGATTATGAACATTTTTAATTCGGAAGAAGATTTGAATGATCATATCGTCGAATCGGGTAGTTTAAAACTCCCATTTGTGCTACCGCAACAACCGATAGCGAAATTTTTTTGTTTTTTGCTCTCGAGTGAATTTGAACACACAACATTTTCCATTACAATGCAATATTGTCGGAAAACAAGCATCAGGCAAAGTGTTAGTTTGCTGGACCTATTCCTTCTTTGCTGTTCATTTTAGAAAAAAAAGCAAAACAAAACTAAGCTTTCCAAAGTCTGAATTACCATCTGTTTCCGACTCTTTAACAAAGAAAAATGTATCATTTAATATCAGATTAAATGAAAGATATTTTAAATACATCTACTTTCCTAAGTTAGCTAAAATCAAACTGGACAAAAACTAAGCCGTTCTGACTTTCCAGCTTATGTATCTGTAAATATGAATGGAAAAGTAGTCTACCCGCTGCTGTTTATGAATTTTCGTTCTTTAAAGAAGTTACGACTTCTCGTTTTTCTTTATATTTCATAAGCCAGACAAGTTTTTTGTTTCTGTTTCGTAATGACAGGTCAAGACTTTATTATGCACTTATTGCTTGAAAACATTTTTTATCATAAGTTGAAGTTCCATGGTCGCATTCACGGAGTGAGACATTTTTTTTTTAGTAGACGAACAGAATGTTTTCTCATGAAGGAAAAATTAAGAATACAAAATATGAATAGTCCGAGAAATTAGTTACTTAGGTCAGTGTATTGAAAAGATGCATACTTAAGCGATTTTTTCTTTAATATCAAAAGTGACACCCAAGATATTTTTTTAAAGGCCGGTTGGATAAAAACTATTCAGTGGCTATGACATTCGTCGACTCAAATAAACTTTCAGAAAGAAAGTATATTCCTATCAACAAGCTGGGTTAAATCATTGTTCAGATAAAGAAAACGCTTTTTATGAGGAAAAACAGAAATTCTTCCTTGTGCAATTCATGAATTCAACAAGGGAAAAAAAATAAAAATTGAGCTAACTATGTTCAAATATTTCGAGAGGATATATTTTTCAGTGACAGCAAAAATTTGTACGTCGTATATTTGGAGAAGATTCTATAATACAGAAGATTCCAAGACTACAAAAAACGAAATTTAATCAATTTAATGCAACATTTTAATCCCTTAACAGATTGATACCATCATTTGAAAACACTGTATAGGTGTTGCAGTCTAGAATTTGCAGTTTTTTTTTATATAAACTTTCAAAGACTTCACAATACTTTTTAGTTCGTAGATATCACTATCTATTTCCTATTTCATTGAATGCTTTTTATAAACCAATTATTTTAAATGTTTTTCCAATTTTTCAGGCTTTTGCTAGTAGTTCAATAACCAGTTATTAATCAAAACAAGCAATTAATTTGTTTTGAAATCATTTAAAAAGCCCTATTATGAGTTTTACCAGATTAAGCACCTTTTTTTAAAAACGAATTCTTTCTAATAACGACCCTCTTTTGAAATCATTGTTTGAGGCGGTCCACCACGAAAAAGCCTATTGATTGATGCAAGAAGATAATGTAATGAAATTTTCACTAATAACTAAGTTCTATGTGACAATTATGAAAATAATATAAAATTTGTCTCGATTGCCCAGATTTTCACATGCATTACAAGGTCGAAAAATTATGACATTCTGTGACAATGTAGCTATTAAAGGTCTCATCAAATATGCTCAAATATTGATGAGTTTGTAAGGAGGTTCATTTTATAAAATTTCTGTTGGCTAATTATAGGATTAAAGACAGGAAGGATTATTTTCTTTTTATAACCTTTCGATTAGCTGATTAAAAAATTAAAGACAAGAAAGGTATTTTCATTTTATAAAATTTCGACTTTCTCAGTAAAGAACCAACGACTACAAAAGGTACTTTTTATTTTGTATTATATTAATCATTCGATTATATTAATCGTTCGATTAGCTGATCAACGATTATATTAATCATTCGATTAGCTGATCAACGATTAACGAATAGAAAGGGTATTTTCTTTTTATAATGTGAGTAAGTTATGTGAAAACATACGTTGTATGTAAACCATAGATAGGTAATGATGTGAAAACATACGTTGTATGTAAACCATAGATAGGTAATGAATGGTATTTTCTTTCGTTGTTGATGTTTTCTCGAACCAAATTATAATATATTAGAACTGGTTTCTACTATGTGACTAGCACCTGTTTCCAGTAATTTAATATTGAGAAAACGTTTTATTTTATATAGTGTACATCTATGTGTTTAAAAAAAAATTGCTGGGACTTTGTTTAGCTTTTTTTGTAAATACTGAAAGTAATTGTTTTACCACAAGATTTAGAGCGATTCTAGAATACCCCGCCACTTTTTTGTTACATAATTTATATATAATTACATATACGCCGTGATAGTATACCCTTGCCCTAAAAATATGTCACTGGATGTAAACATAAAAAGCATATATAAGGTATATATAAAAAAGTGGATGGTCTTTCTAGAACCTAGCTCAAGATTTTTATAGTAAGTTTATATAATATTATTTATTAGTTCAGAATTTAAAAAAAAATTGCTTTTACACTTCTTGAGAAATATATATAATGTCAGTTTAACTACCACCGAAAAGTTTTTTTTCTTCTTTTTTTTAAATTTCTAATTTTACACCTTCTATATTACAACTTATTCTAAAAAGCGTCCTAAGAAACTTACCCTTACTTTTTCAAGCGATCGGCGAAATTTATACGATCTAATTTGATCCAGAATCAAAAAACGTTATTTGAAAACAACTCTAGTACTCTATTTGAGAACCAAGTTGTTTGATAACCAACAAAAATTACCTGAAAATAAAAATAAATTAATAAAATGTACATTGATTAGAAATCAAACAGCGTTACTTGAAAACAGCTGAACCTTATTTGAAAATCATTCCATGTCATTTGAAAACCAATGAATGTTAATATTTGAAAACATATTTAAGATAATTTAAAACAATTTATTGACATGATGGTAAATAGTCTTCCTGCTCCGACCTACGTAGCGTTAAATACTTTACTGAAGCAGTAAAAATAGTAAAAAATTTATTTGCAAGTGAACAATAATACAGAAATGAGGGCTATGTCAGTCTTTTCGTACCTTAAACCTATGTTACTGTATGTAGAGTAACATTATAACAGTACCCTAACTTCTTAAAGTAGCTTGTAGCTGAGTTAACACAGTGGTAAGACGTTTGACTACGGAACGGAAATTCACCAGTTCTCTTTACGCTTGAGATTTAACCTTTGATAAAGTTTTGTCCCGTCTATCTAAAGACCTTAATAGACTTCAGGAGTGGTTTAAAAATAACTCTATGGCAACAAACCCTGCAATATCCTTGGGAATAAAAACCCCACCAGTCTCTTTTAATATTGGTGGAATAGATGTATTTGTAAAGATTATTATTTATTCTAAATTGACTTTCTCGAACTATATTCGGAAATTATGTACTATAGCATATATCAAACTTTCTTGGCTGCTTAGATTTATAAATTATTTGGATATTTTACAGACGAGAACTCTCACCAATAGTTATGTTTTATGTAGTTTTTATATTGCCCTATAACATGGATATTTTGTAAAAAAACTAATTATAACTTTATCCGTCGTGTTCAAAAACGAGCCTTACTTGTAATCCACAATAACTTTTAACTTGATTTTAAAGAATTGCTTCTCTTGGAAAATACAATCAGCGTTCGTGAAAAACATTTACCGAGCCTAACGATAGAAACATATAAATCTGTCAACAAACTAAATCTCTAACTAATGTGGGATAGCTTTTCTTTAAAAGATGTACCATACATTCTCAGAATCTGTTTTATTTTGAACTACCACTTTTAAGAACATCTAGTTATGGAACAAACTCACTTATTTTTAAAGCGTGTTTTCTTTGAAATAGTCTCCCCCTAGCTACAAAAGTTCAAAATCTTTGCTTTGTTTTAAATCAGCTATTAAGTCTTGGATCTGCAAATCAGATACATGTCCAATATGTCGTAATTAGTTCTCTGGGTGTGTTTGTTTTATTGTTTATTATTTACATATAAAAATTTTTTTTAAATTTGTTGGTCTATATTAGTGTTTATTAATATTTAATTATATTCTATGTTTATTATATGTTATGTAAGCGTTACCAACGTTAAATAAATGAATGAATGAATGAATCGCATTAAACCAACGATCAAGTTCCCCTAGTGAGACTTGGCTATCCGTTTCGTTGGAAAATGCGCTAAGCACTGGTACGATCCTAGCATTATTACCCGTGACCACAATGAAGCTGCTTACCACTGCAATGTTCTAGGAGGAACAGATCAGCTATTGAATTTTGAGAAAGCCGACAGGATCTACTACATAAAGTGTAAGGAAGAAAAAACAATGGCTCAGTGGTTTCATATACGACTTTTGTTTTCGTATAAACCAATTTGGCGGTCATAAGGATGTTGAGACTTTTCCCCAAAGAAAACGTCCTAAGGGCATTTCATAGTGGTGATATTCGAACGAGCTTTCAAAGCACTACACCGGATGAAATTTGGGCGTGTTCCACAAACATCTTATTCCAGAAGTTCTAGGCTAGCCTAATTCGCCATCACAAATAAAATTATCCTGAACTCCCGGAAATAATACGCTTTAACAAGGACGACAGCAATGCCCACCATTTCAAAAAAAAGACTGTGATGGTGACCATACCTGGAAGTCGCGAGACAGATAAAATATAAAGAGGAACAATTGTGCTTCTAGATAGGTGAAGCAGGACTCCCATTCGAGTGGAAGTTTGCAGGTTGGGGGAATGTGCATCGTGTCCAGAGAAAAACAATCGGGCCAACTGGCTGGTTGATCGCGGTAGATCATAGCCTCAGTGAAAATAAAGAAATCCCTTTACGAAACAGCTATCTAAAGCTAGGTACACCCTTCAGAAGTTGCGTGATGTATAACTGGACCACAATGGAAATATTGTTGTGAAAAACAATTTTTGTGCCTATCTTTGCCACCATTTGTTTTTATCTTAGTGTTTTATTTTTTTTTCTGTTGTCTTGTAATTTTCATAGTTAATATACATTTGTTTGTGGCAGAATAAATACTTACTTAATGTTTGGTTAAACAATGCTGTCTACACGGTAGTATCGTGTATGCGGTCGATGGATCAGATTTTGACGCTCTTACCTCCAAACGGCACCCTGAGTCCTATTTCCCTTCGCTTCCGTAAGCAACCCCAAAAATCACCCTAATCAAGGTTGGTTATCAAAGGTTTATAAAGGTAGGCTATCAAAGGTACTTTAAACATTTCTATCACTTCCACCGGAGAAAGACCAGTCATTTACGTTGATGTATGGTACATATCTTCTACTAAAGTGGATAGAAGTACTACCCTTTCACGGTTGTTATAGCCACTGTCTAGTTCATGTTGCGCTTGCGCTTTCAACTTTCGCTCAACCAGACAACAATTAAAGGACTCAGCGAAAGTCTGCGATCTATGGTGTCCTGGTTGTGCACGACAGACTCGAATCCCGTACTTAATCATAAGTTTAGACACCACACCCTTGAATTCATGCGCGTTAATGACCATCAAAATGCTTTGCCATACAAGTGGTCCGTTTTTGGTATATTTTAGCTAATGCCATGGCAATGTTTTCCACTGACTTCAAGGTCAATGGTTTCGCAGCTTTTTGTGGAAAGGCCATGTCTGCCAGTGTCAAAGCATACTTGCATGTCTTACGATCGAATTTTTCATGTAGGATAAGAGAGGATCAACTCTGTAAAATAGGTAAAGACCTCTTTAGGGGGCCGTGCCTGTATATACCTCCAAACCTCTTGGTTAGATGACCACATCCTGACCTGCTCCTTTGAGGCAGCGCCTTTTGGTAGTCTCGAGTGGAGCGCGGTAATCCCCTGAAAACTTCAAGGCCCACAGGAGGCTTTGTTGAGAACAATATCAAGCACTCAAACCATCAAATGTTTGATTTTGTGTTTCTTTTCTATCATCGCCGATTACAATTAAGCCATGTATTCGAGTAGTCTGATCAATCTCCAGCATGCAGATTGAGTGAGTTCGAGTTGTACTGCGTTGCATAAGCGGAAATATATAGGTGCATTGGTGAGAATCATAGCAAACCGTAACGCCGTCTTCAAGTCTTGGCGCCAGAGTTTTAGAGAATTTTGAGAGACATTTATCATAGTGTGGGAAACAGGCCTGGGATTTTTATATTGAAGGAAGGATGGCCTAGCGGTAGCACGTTTTCCTGTAATATCTTATTGTAATGGAAAATGTCGTGGGTTAAAATCCACTCGAGAGCGAATCAAAAAACTTCGTTATCGATTGTTTCCGTAGCACAAATGCGAGCTTCAAATTGAGCCACTGCCTGGTTCAATGATATGATCATTCAGATTTTCTTCCGAATTAAAGTGTTCATGATCGAACCTATCTCTCCGGGCGCCGTGACTGAACGTAACCTCTAACACTTTGGCTCAAAGCTGTTCACCAAGAATTCAAGAGGCGTGTTATATTGAACAAATCGCAGCCATGATGATATATCTATATATAACATGCCTCATGAATCTGCACTACAAAAACACAGGCGCCATCTCGAAACGCTAGCTCGGGGAAATAAGCACGAGCGAGATTATGTCCTGAAAACAGCCCCAGCATTGCTTGATCCACTGTTACCAAATATTGCCAAAGACTTGATTAATGGTAAGCTTAGTATTCCAGCAGCACACCAAACTCATGTTATAACTGTAACTTTCGACTCCAAACCTGTGGCAAATTTGAGCAAGCCACTTACGAAAGAATGTGCGGTGCACTATTATGAACAAATTAGTCAAGCTACTCCACATTACTGTTATAGCGATGTTATCGCAACGCCATCGTATCAGATCCAACCAGCTACCTAGTGGCTACAGGATAACACATGTGTGTCATAGTTGAAGATTAATGAAATGGAAGCAGCGAATCTATCTGGATCTGGAAACTTGTCAGTGGCGAAAACTCCTTGAAGATGTGGAATATTTTTTGCGGCCCAATTTTCGTTCAACGAGGTTGTTGATATACATATTCAGTGAAGCCATTCGTAATAACGATATATTTCAGTCTATGCAACTGACAAGACTAGACCACAGCAAATAATTGTCACATGATGATCTAATGCTTCTGTGATAGTGATGGTAACTTACAATGATCTTCTATGAGTGACAATCTAATGTGACCTTTTGATCCATCGGTATAAATTTCGTTACCACCCATATAGCTTGCAAGGTCGATAAGACTGCCGTTGGTCGCCCAAGAATTACCGGCGAAATCCAGTGTGCAAAGATACTCTTGTGCGTCAGAGGAGACCTTCAAGTTTGTTCCGTTACAGATGGGGTTGTAGGCGATCTCAGGCACCACTATCGAGCTGGCGGTCTGCTGTAGCCAAGTCAGTCCCTAATTTACAATTTTGTAGGGACTCTATATCATGTTCTTCAAAAGGCGATGCATGCACAATAGCTACAAATACATAGCTAGTCAGCGGACCGCTCCATATACCCTTCAGTTTAAACTGAGTCTCGCTCGTCTCGTGTTGCTGATAGAAGAGAGTCCTGTCCATAAATTACAGAGCCTTCTCTTTAGTCATACATTCTATCGTGAAATTTGTAGCAGTGGGTGTCAGTTCTATTTACAAACCAACGTGCCGATACGATTCTAATAGTGACTCCATCCACCACTTCGGTAGCAATCGAAGCTTTGAACTGCTCCGAATCGAAATTTTACTTGTCACATTCAAATAGAAGTTACATTCATACAAGTCACATTCAAATAGAAGTTTAAAAATCCTCAAGATTACTTTGCTGTTGCTGGAAAATCAAAATTTCTGGAAAGCTTTGCGCAGTTAATGTCGGTCATTTCCTAAGAGAAATGTGTCGCCGAGTCTGATATGTCATAAAGGAGGGTGCTGAATTCTCTGCAACAGTCAAGTCTGCAGTCTCCACTTAAAAAAGGTGGATTGGAAATCATTATACAGGGTTCAGAGTGGACTATCAAAAATATTCCCGGGCTTTTGTAAAACTCCATACATTTTTCCATGACATTTGCATTGAAAAAGATAATTTTTTCTCTGACTTCGTACAAAAATGATATAATTTTCCCTGACTTTCAAACCTTTGAATTTTAAAAATATGGTTCTTAGTAGATTCATAGAGAAAAGTAAAGTAAGTAACTAGAGTAGTTATTTTTACTAATACTAATAAACCTTTTTATGTACACATAATATTTCTATATATGCTGTTGTTTACTATAAAACTAAAGTATTTTGTCAATACATGTCCAAATTACAGTAGACAACCTGCAATGCAGATGAAAAAACAACACGTATAAAACTCATCTTAAAATTAAATGAATAACTATTTCAGCTTGTTCATGACTTATATTGAGGACGATTTTTAGCGCTAATGACCAATTTTTGTGTTTAATAATTCTAATTTCATTGGAATGAAACTCATCAGATTGTTTATTTCTTTTGCTAAATAATTTAATTTTCTAAAGTATTTTTATAATTTACATGTGAAAAAAAATGTGTTGGTCTATAATTAGTGTTTATTAATATATAATTATATTCATATACAACTATGTAACCGTTACCAACGTTAAATAAATAAATGAACGAATGAATGAATGAATAACCTGTTGTACAAATTTAAAAATTTCAGCTGCATCACAGTTTTAAGAGTTCATTAATCTTAATTTTATAAAATGAAACGCCAATTTTTTCATCTTATATTCGAGAACATAAGTGTCTTCTAAAGCAATTTCCCATGGATTAGATATACGTGAACGTTTAACAACAACTGAGTTAAGTTAACTTTTTTGGAATAATTTAGACAGTATCAGCATTATTAAAATAAGCAGCAACTTTCTTACTTGTAACAGCATCAACTTTATTTGTTGTCAATATTTTTTTTTTGGCTGCAAATCCAAGATTAATGTCCCTTGCTTTAAGAAAATTGCTTTTATCCTCAAGATCGACAGATCGACTTTCTTTATTTCAGAAGAAAAAGATAAATTTAGCAGTTGTGAATGGGTCAACTACAACTTCGTGAAGACTTAAGTAACTTTTGGAAATAGAGCACTTTGATTTAGGAAGTTTTTTGGCAATAATTACCTATAATTTTGATACCTGGTTGCACAGAAGCATATAGGGAATATAGAAAAACCGGTATGTTTTGTATAGTCTTCTCGCCGTGCAGGTGAGGCTTGAAATACTTGAAAAGCATTTTTAAAGTTTCTTTAGTATTCCAATCAGTTTTTTTCTGCATTAGTTTTTTCAGTACCATGAATTGTGTGTAATCTACTTGATCCAATGTCAATCAATTGGTGTAGTTAGTTTTGAAATTTTTCTGACTGAACTGTCTCAAGAAACTTTAGATTTACTTTGGGCCTATCCATACTAATTTGAAAGAGAGATATTGCTTTCATCTAAATCTTTTAACGCATTGTCAAAATATGTTTGTAAGGGGTACACCCACCTCCCTACCTTATTTTTAAAGGGAATTTAACCATAAAAAAATATTACAGTATTGCAGCATATATAGTTATATTCTTAAAAAAAATTGTGTACCATTGCTATTGAAACCGCAAAAAACTGAAAAAAAATGACAATAAAACATGAAAGGTCAAAGTTGACTAACTTTTGATCAAATAATTTTTGATCCAGACAGTTTTTAGAGATTTTAACTATTTTGTTTGTGCTAAACCATGAAAAGAATATACTGTGAAAATTTCAAAGAAAAAGCCTTATCGGTTCTAGGTGCATAAAACGCCGTTCTGAGAAAAACATAAAAACAAAACCGACAAATAAAATATCAACTAAAATAACTTTATACTAGACTGAGAGTGAGTAAGAATCAGTGAAAAGAACTGAGAACTTTGTATAACTAAAAATCTACCTTTCAAATAATTTGATTAGATAAATAACAAGGAATTTATCTGAATTTTTACACTTATTTGCTTTAATGGCACGATACTCAGGTAATCGAAAACGCTTCGTATTTATGTCACGACAACCTTGCAATGTGTATATCCCTGGTATCATATCCAAAATTTCATATATCAATATTGATGCTTTGCGCCCCATGTTAAAATTAGCAACAGCACCATGCACACTAAATTTCAGAACGGGTGTTGTATTTTCAATGTCCTTTCAACCTATCCTAACATATTTTACAGAATATATAAACATAAACATAAGAGCAAAGGAGACATATCCTACATCTCCCTTTTCAA
>JAUZNK010002822.1:0-11246 GCA_035046665.1 Euphysa ruthae | reverse complement strand
TATATATAGCCATATTTATAAAAGAACAAAATAAATCTCAAAAGCCTGTGTATGGATTCTTGTTTTCGTAAAATGCATCATAAAATTAATAAAGAAATGCTTACAAAACGCCAAGATTGACATCACTATTAAACCCTTGATACCATTCATAATTTTTAGGATTTTTATCTCTTCCCTCCTTTCTTTAAAATCTAAATGAGTTATCAGCAACATAGATTAACGAAAACAACCATTGGGAAGTACAAATATTAATATTTTTGAAAATAATCGATTCAATGTGATGTTTTCCCATCTCAAACAACCTAAAGAAATTGCCATGAGGACTTTTAGATTGCATTTATTTTAAAGCAATTGTTTTATATTTTTATTAAACTAATCAGGTAAATATTTATTACACCTTAATTCTTTGTATTTGTTGCGGCTATAATACCATGTCTACATGATCAAAATAAGAATGTTTACATTATTAAATAAACACAGTTTGTCGGGTTTGTGGTTTTCTCAACTCTATAATTTCACCTAAACTTTCGTGTTTACATCCCTTACAAAATTATTTGCTTTATCGAACTATATTTATTTTGGAGAAGTTTCTTAACACCTGAAAGCTTTTCAAAGCAAATTCAAAAAACAAAGTAACATAAAACCGCTTATTCAATATACAAACCTTTCTTTTATTCAACATCCAAAGATATTAAAATCGAATTCACTTTAACCGAATTATAACAAAAAAAAAACAAAAAAAAAAAAAACGTTAAAATTCAAGTCAAAATATTATTTCCCAATAGATATCGATGAGACCATCCTAGACAAAAATGCAACAATAGACGCTAAGCCTGTTTAAAGAATACTATAAAATTTATTCATACATTATGTTGTACATTATGCCGGTTCTTTTTTATGAAAACCCTAATTTAATTTCGATCCATTTTCTTTCTGGAAGGAGGGAGGGGTTCGGGAGGAACCTATTAGAGAGTGTGTTTTTTTTTTAAATCATTTAATAAGAAAAAAATTGGTGGGGTTGTTTTGAAAAAGTTGTAGTCAAAAAATTTTAAGTAAGTAATTTGTCGTGAAACATAGTAATCAGTTTTGATAAAAAATGGTCGTCCTGTGAAATTAATATTAAGCTTAGTAACTCCTTAGAGCGTTCCTTTGACATTTAAAGCAATCGTTTTATTTTATGCGTCATAATCATTTTACTAAAGCGTTTGTGGATGCTCATAATAAGAACTATGCTAATTTTTTTGGTGCTTTTAGTGTAATAGACTCTTAACACGTTCTGTTGTTTTGCAAATGATTTATTGTTTATGCGAGATCATGCGGCTCGGAGAATGTGAGAGACTCATGAAAAAAAAAATTTAAAGCACGATTGTATTAAGTGATAAAATTTTAACATTCCTACGCCGCTTGCTTATATTTTCATATGAATTTAGCTATTATTTGAATATAGTTATTAAAATTTTTTGCTACAAATATTTATTATCCATATGTATAGTTTTGATAGAATTTATAAAGGTTTTATCTGTGCTGATCCTAATGCCATTATTTTTAAGAGGAAATTGGAAATATTTCCAAAACTTTAAAAAAGAAATTGTTTCAACATAGGAATTTTCTGTTGTTAAAACATATACGGCAATAGTTTGAAGAAAATGTAACTAAATAAACTTTAACAGAAAAAAAGGTCATTTATCACATTTTTTTAAATATTAATAATTTTAATAATAATAATTTTAAAATATTTTATTTTTGACCAGAATCAAAGAGTGTATAGGCAATAACTTAATAAACAAATGTTCTTTTCCAGATAAATTAAAATGGGCAAACATAATTCCTGTTCAAAAAAAGTCGACGCCCTAGACAAAGGAAATTATCGTCCTATTAGCATTCTCCCAACAGTGTCTGAAGTTTTTGAAAAAGTACGTTTTACACAATTTACTCCTTTTTTTCAGTGATAAATTTTCGCCTTTATTATGTGGTGTTTGCAAGGAATATTCAACTCAGCATACTTTTCATCGATTAATTCAGAAACGGCAACATTATCTTGATACTAAAAGGGTATCTGGCACGATTCTAATGGAACTGTCTAAAGCATACGATTGTATCCTTCACAAATTTTTTCTAGCTAAACTCGCAGCATAAGTCTTCTCAAACCAAAGTCTGAAATTCGTAAAAGCTACTTATGCTTAAGGAAGCAAAGGGTGAAGCTTTGTTTTACTTTCAGCCAATGGTTTAGTATCCTCTTAGGAATACATCAAGGCTCTATCTTAGGAGACCTTTTCTTTAATATTTTTCTAAATGTTCTTTTTTGTTTTGGATTGTGAAGTTTGTAACTATGCAGATGATAATACCTTATATGCTTATGACGTTTCTCTTGACAACGTCATGTCGTGCCTTCAAAGGGATTCGCTTAGGATACAAAAGTGGTTTAAATCTAATTGATTGGTAGCAAATTTTCAAATTATGTTTTCATGAACAAAAAGTCCTCCTAATAATATTATTTTATTGAATAAGAAAATTGACTTTAAGAACGAAGTGATACTTTATGGTGTTATGATAGATTGTAAACTAAATTTTTCTAGTCATATTCGTAAATTATGTATACGAGCTAATAAAAACTGAGTTGCTTGATCAGGTTAAGAAAAGTGTTAGATATTATCAAGACAAGAACTCTTGTTCATAGCAAAATTTTTAAGTTGTTTTTCATACTGTCTTTTAATTTGGATGTTTTGTCGGAAAACTGATTATAACTTGATTCAAAAGAAAGCAATAAGAACACTTCATCAAAATCTTACCTTGAATTTTGATGAGTTACTCTCGATTGAAAAGACAGTCGGTGATCATGAAAAAAATCTCCATTTGCTTATTATTGAAACATATAAGGAAAAATTTTAAATACAGCAAATAACCCACTCTTTTCGCGCAGGTAGCTTAACAAAACTTCCTCCAGCATGAACATCTACATGCGGAAGAAGTTCTTTGTTATTTCAAGCATGCTTTATCTGTAACACTCTTCCAGTAAACTCCAGTAAAGAAGCAGTTCTTTAGGCCAGTTTTAAAAGTCAATTCTCAGTTGGAACTGCACATCATGCGCGTGTAGCATGTTGTCGTTAGCTTTTAAATTTATTGTTATTTGAAAAACAACAAAAATTATTTGTCGGTATTGATTACTGTCAATAAATTTTTATTTATTCGCGACTATGTTTGATTGCGTTAAATAAATATATAAATGAATCAATGAATATTCTACCAGAAACAAAGAATCGATTGTAGCAGTGAAGCATGTTGCTTTTTCCTGGTGATTAAGCACCAAAAGCTTCGAAAGGTTTCTCAAAAACATATTACGCTTTAAATGCGAAACCGAATATTAGGTATTTCTTTAAAAAAAATAAATAATAATAATAAGAAAGGTTTTAAGTAATGTTGGAACACTTAGCAAACAACCGATGAAAAATCAGAGCCTATAATCAATTCTACTTGCTTAACAGCAAGTATTTTCGATATAAGCATGTTCCAATAGGTTAACTATTGCTCAAACGGTTCCTTTATGATTTAAAATTTATTTACAAGCTTTGTATAATATGTTATATTTAAAATATCAAGAGATAATACTATTATATATGTCAATAGCTTGATGTCATACCAAATTTTTGTACCAAATATTTTCTCAAAATTGTTATATTAAATTTGAATTTATTTTTTATACTAACTTATGAGCAATACAGTAAACATTGTAAGTTATGTCACTATAGCTTAACTGAATTGGTTAATTGGAAATCGCCATAAATTTACCCTGTTTAAAAGATAATTTTCAAAAATTCAAAATGTAAAAAAAACCATGCAACAAACCTCTCTACATGTTCTAAACTAGAGTTCGTGTTATGTTCATGTTACGTTTTTATCATGATAAACATTCTTGAAATTTTTATCTGTTCTTTTTTAGAATATATGTTAATTATGTATAAGAAATTTTATGAATTTTCCAATATTTAGCAAGTTATAAATTTTGTTTTTTCTTCTACGAACACTAAAACGATGCGTCAGTTGGACAATTTCCTAACTGATGATTCATGGCGGCACAGCAGAAACTGGTAATGCGAGTTATATTAAAACCTTGGTAATTTCGACCAGGTTTCCATATGCTTATTTGAACCATTAACACCTAATTTCTAGAAATATAAATAATATTCTTGGAATTGGTTTGGACAGTTGAAATAGTTAAAATATTATGAGACTTATACTCGGTTAAGACACCTTATTTGTTGAAAATGAGCAGTTAAACACAAGCAGTTAAAAATATGGATAAACCGGCCTTTTTATATTCAACTTTAGGGTTATCTTTTGGTTAATAGACTGAAAGACTTAGAACTTAAAAACTAAAATTTTCTCAGCTGGATATAAGGGATGAAGGTGACAAGTCCGTACTCATTTGGGGTTGCTATCATTTTTGTGATTTTGCTGAAAATTGCATTTACTTACAACATGCGTCAAATGTTAATTTGCGCAAGAATTTGATAAAAAATATTTTTATTATTTACTAGGACAGTTCTAAGATCCTTGCTACACTATGAAACTTATAATAGCGCTGTTTTCTTGTTTTTCATCAAATAAAAATCAGGTTTTTCGATCAAATTTGTAATCCCAATCTTGATAATTGCAGAAAAAAACGGAATTTTTTACTTTTTTTGGACAAAATAATAAATTTAAAAAAATTTCTTGAAAACATTATTTTCAGATTTTAACGGAAACCCTTAGTTCAGTTCAATTTAGGCAAAAACTGATTTAACAGACAATCGTTGTCGAAATATTATGAACTTATACTCCATTAGGATACCTTATTAATTGAAAAAAATGCCATAAGAAAAAATTTAAAAAAATATGGATACACCGCCGTTGGTATATTCAACTTTAGGTATATCTTTTGGTTAATAGTCTCAGAACTTAGAAATTAAAAAAATACTCTCTGCTAGATCTAAGGGATGAAAGCAACAAGTCCGTACTCATTTGAGCTTGTTATTATTTTTGCGATTTTTTTCACTTTTACAACATGCTTCAAATGTGAATTTGTGCTGGAATCTGGTAAAAGTGTCATGTAATATGGCCATGAATGTAGAATAAAGTTTTGTAGAGAGGGAAATTGCAAATTTTTTATTTGGTTGGAAAAATAAGTAGAGGCGAATATTAAGTTTTTATCTTTTTTTCGGAAGTTATAAGTTTATTTTTTTTATAAGTTTTAGTTTAGCACTGCCAAACGAAAACTAAATCTCTAGTCCAGAAATCTTTGCTCAAGCAGTCAAGCCAATGATGAGAATTTTATATCAACGTTTGGTGTGCTTATTTTCATCAACAAAATCATGTAACACTGATTAATATGGATTTTTTTTTATATATATATAACAAAGAGTGCAGAAGACAACAGTTGATATAATTGAATACCAAGTTGAAAATTTGCTAAGCATGGATAAATCAATAAATAGACATTACGAAAAAAGAAATGATTGATGTGAAATCAATCAACCCTGTTAAAACGGGAGATGTCTGAAACTTTTTATATATATACCATTAATTTGTAACGGTTATACGCGGCAACTTCATATTTCTAGAACTTTAAACCAGTTAGCATGTGTGCAAAATCATAAAATAATTTATAATCCTTTTTTTTTTATACATGTCCTTACCAGTGATTTATATATTTATATGTTAAGAGCTTAAGTGTGCTTGTATTGTCTTTTCTTTATTGTAACTTTGTAATTTTATGTCATAGACTAAAGAAAAAAGTATCAAATTTTTTCAGTTTCAAACTTATGGCCTTGCTTTGTATGGCCTGTTAACTTAATAGCTTAAAGGCAAGTTGTATTTGTGAAAGAAGAAAGGTAACCACAAAGCAGGTTGTTTTTAGTAAAATAAGATTTATGGTAAACATACCCCTTAATACTATTTTGACATTCCAACAATTACGAGAAGAATAAAACAATGTTCTTGGTTTGTCCGATTTAAAATTAGGAAGTGTTTTTTCATATCGGTTTGAATAATAAAGAAGGTAATAATTTTAACAGCATAAATCAATAACTTTTACTGGAAATGGGCAAGTCACCTAAACTAGGCGATAATAAAAAGTCGTTAGTATCTAATTTGAAGTGGGCTTTACATGACAGATCCTTGAGGTGCACCTTTTTCCAGAATCCCAGGCAAGGTAATTTTGCTAAAATTCTAAGGTATTGTTTAAGTTTAGAAATTGGAATACTATCTAGGCTAGGTACTTTGCTAATAGCAGTTGCTGCTCTCTCAATTGAAATAACACAAATTTTTATGTCCTTACTCTTTGATAATAAATTTCTTTACAGAATTGCTAAAATCTTATTGAATTCAAATTTTAAAATTTATAAAAAATAATTTTTTCATGTCTTCTTCCTCCCCTCGCTTTGTGTTAAACTGATTGTGAACTTATATCTTCAAACATTTTGACACGGTTTCACAGCCACTCTTGAAATAAATCTGTGGGATCTGAAAACCAAAGTTAGAATCAAAAGTATCAAGTATTCCATTTATTCTTTCATTTTCCTAATGTTTATGCGTTCCTTACACATGTTTGTAGAAGTTTTGCAAAAGTGTTTTTAGAATTATTCACAGTTCATGACTATAAAATGCTTACAGAATTTTCATTTTAGGTGGAAATTTACCTTCTTGCGCCAATGCCGAAAATAAAAAAAAAATAAATAAATAAAAAACGGCAGAGAGAATTTTGCGATTAAAAATAAGAGATGAGAACTCTATACCATTTGTCTTTAAAAAATGGCGTCGTATGTCAATAATTTAAAAACTTTTGTGTCAACCTTGTCGTTTACTTTATGAGATAAATAGATCGAAAAGTATAAGAGGTTATTACTGTGAGGCTAAAGCATAAATTTTTGCATGTTATTCTCATTTTTAGGGTGATTTTTTACATTATTTTTTACTTATTGTTCTCGAAATAAATTTACGCACCTGTTTTATACCTTTTCTATCCTCTTTTACAATGTTATTTTATTTTTTTTGGATTTATCTTACCTCATAAGTTATTAATTAGAAACCGATTACGTTTTAATTTGAAGGATGTATTGGTTTTGATAAGTTTAAGAATATAAATTGTCAAAGGTTTACATTAGAAACCTGTTTGTTCATGTAAACAATCAAAATCACAATCTAAACATCCCATTCTTTCATAATTGTATAGATCATTTAGAATTTTCTAAAGGCGCCACATACAGCAAGCAAATGTAGGAAATCAAAAAAAATGTCAATGAATCATGACTACTGCAATAGTTTCGAATATATTTAAGTGATTTTTTTTTTTTCGAAAATTAATGAACACGCACGAATTTGTTAAAATTTCAGAATTTTTTGTTTGCAATGACATTATCAGTATTTTTAAATTCATGAGAATATTCTGTGGAAATTTTTAATCTTCTTTTTTACGAGAATGTTCTAATTGTGTCAAACCGCAGAAAATTTTAAGCAAAATATATTTTTGATTACTTTTTAAAACAACTAAAATTTCTCAACCCAAAAAAATTCAGGTATGCCTATGGATAGCTGGGTGCAAGAAAGAATTGATGGAGGAATTTGCTCAAAACTTGAAGGCTTTACTAAAGTCAGATAGATTTTTTAACACACCTGGATAATCTGGCAAATTCCGTTTTCCACCGGAAATTGCCCGTGGAAAAGTGCCCCCTAGAAAATAAATAAAATTTCGAAATCTAAAACATCACGGTATTTAATCACATGGACACTTTTTCTAAATTTTTCATCTTAAGGTGAAATAAAAATTCATTTTTTTAGGAGAATAAAGGTTTTTCGCCAATTATGTCAAGAAATATCTTTATTATTTTATTGTCCAACTATGGACAGTTACTTGCCTTCTATGTAATTTTGCCACTCTACATCAAAAATAACAATGAAAACACTTAATTGATATTTACATATATCAATAAAATAATACCCTATAAATTTTATTGTACGTTAATTATTTCTGAGTTTCTGAAAACGAAAAAAGAAAATATTTTCTTAAGATTTATGAGTCAAATTCTCATCATATGTTATTTATTATCACCGTACTTTCTATTAAAAAGCCATGCTCAAATAAATACCCAGCTAAAAACTGATTTAACAATCTCATACCCAGTAAAACATCCAACAATCAAAAATGTAATTCAGATTCAAGTTGAGATGTTGGTCCTTTAATCTTACAAAAGGGATCATGAATAAAAACAATTTTTATTTGAAACCTGCCAGTGTAAGTGTCCCCTAGATAGTCGATAACTGCGTCAGTATCTTCACCATATGTTTGTCGAATATGATATGCCAGTTTCTGCAAAACGTCAGTGGAGGTATGAAACCCAAAACTGGCATTATTTTTAAGTGGAGTAGTAGTGATTCATATATTTTCTGCATCAAAAGAAATTTTACAATGCACAAAAAATAAAACGTTTATAAAGCGTCGTAAATAAATTAGAAATAATGAATAAAATCACCAAAATATAAGAGGCCCTAGAATTGGAATTGGAATTTTTTTAACATTGGACTTGCTTTATAAAGTATACAGATGCTCTTCGAAATTGTAGAGGATACATTAGCAATTTACGCTTTCCAATTTAGATTTTCATCCATTAAGATGCCAAGAAATTCGTTGCATAATCCCTTTTAATGAGTATATTATGAACTTGCAATAATGGTAAAACTTTTGGAATGAGAAATTTCTTACTTTCCTGATAAAAGATAGTAAATTTAGTTTTAATTATATTTAAGGATAATTTGTTTGTTTTAAACCAGGTAGAAACTTTTATTAATTCGCCGTTCATTCTTGATAATAATTAATTGATGTTTTTGCCGGAAAGAAAAATAATTGTGTCATCTGCAAACATTACTGTTGATAAATCGGTTGATGCTAGGTGAAGATCATTTACATAGATAAGAAATAACAAAGAATCTAGTATTGCTCCTTGAAGAACCCACAGACAATATTACAAAATTCTGTAAAATTATGTTTTGTTGAAACAAATAAATTGCTTTCTATTTTTTAGGTTGCTTTTTATCCATATGTTTGTATTACCTCGGATGCCATAAATGTCAAGCTTTTTAAGTAGAATAGTATGATTTACAGTATCAAAGGCTTTTGATAGATCGATGAGAACCCCCAGTTTCATTCTTTGCAAAAGAGCTAGTTTTCTCATTTGTAAGTTTTAGTATTGCATGTTCAGTTGAAGTATTTTTCTGGAAACCAAATTGTTTTTCAAAGAATAAATTATTTTCGTTGAAGAAGGAGTAAATCCTATTGAACATAAGTTTTCAAGAACTTTAGAAAAAACAAGGAAAACTGATATAGGTCTATAGTTACCTAGCAACGAAATATCACCAGATTTGAAAGGACTTACTTTAGCTATTTTTAGAGAATCTGGAATATTACCATAGTTTTTAAAAATTAAAAAAAAAGGGATTTTTACTTCGTTATAAACATCAAGAATTGTATTACAATCTAAGTTATCAGCTCCGCAAGATTTGTTTCGTTGAAGAGATTTATATGCGATTTCAAACTCATTGAATATGAGTTCAGATTTCTCAATAGAACTTACATTCGTTCTTACATAGTTTTCAAATGATTTATTTACAACTGGTATTTTCTTTGCAAGTTTGTTTCCAATATTTGTAAAATATATGTTCAGCTTTGTAGCTATTTCTTTTTCATCACATATGTTTCCTTTTCCCGTTTTTAAAACTTAAGGTAGGTCATCAGATTTGGCCTTTAAATTTTCTGTTATCTTCTTCATTACCTGTCAGGTTTTTTTAGGATTATTTTTGTATTCTTCAGTTTGTGATGAGTAATATCACTGTTTTGCTTTTTTTATAAATTTTTCAAAATAATCTTTATAATTTTTATACCTCTTTTCTGAGGCTTCTGTTTTTTGATTTAAGTACTTGATATACAATCTTTGTTTTTGCTTAGACGATTTTTTTAATGCCCTTTGTCATCCATGGAGCTATTATGTCTTTTGTATTTACACTATGTTTTTTAATGGAAAGTTTATTTCGATTAGGGCTGTAAACGTATCTGAGAATCTATTAAATATAATTTTTGTTTCATCATGGTTATCAAGGACACCCCAATCTGTTTTCTTCAGATCAGCTTTAAAATTTTGCAAATACTCACTGCAAAAGTTGCTTTTGTAAACTACTGTCTTTTTCGATATGTTAATTTTCTGTTTAAGTGCATATTTTATGTTTATGTGCAAATAGAGGGCAAACTCTTGGTCTTCCGTATATCTTCCTTGTAGACCAACGGCTGGTATTTTTTTCAAACTATGTTTTATCAGAAGAAAAATGCACGAGTCGTACAAAGCAAAAATTTACTACCAAGAAACCTCTTTATTGTCTATTTCTTTCTAATTGAGTTATGACTTATGAATTATGTGAGAATCATTTTCTTTAGCACGCGATTCCGCAAAGAAACTTGGTCTAAGTCTCGGTTTTTCGGTTTCATGCGACAACTGTGATTGAAAAAAAGATTTGTATTCATCTCTTACTTACAAACAAAATGATGCAACTACTGAAATGGACTATGAATTAAAGATACGTAAAGTTATTTCTTGAAATAGGAAAAGGGCTACCTGCGATAGAGAAATTTACCAGTATAATGAATATGAGAGCACCGATGAATAAAACTAGCATCAATGATACTTTACACACTTTGAAGGATACTTATCAGTGCCTAGTTTATGAAAGTATAAAGGCCACATCAAATAAAACAATACATTCTGGAAAAAAATATCTGAAAATTTAATGTGCGGATTCGATGGTTCGTGGCAAAAGCGAGGATATGCGTCGAACAACGGTGTAGCTACACCAGTTTAATTCGAAAGTGAAAAGTGTCTAGACTTTTAAATAGAGACTAAAACTTGTAGAGCATATTCCATATAAGAATTAAAAAAAAAAATCTCATCGCCACAAATACGATATTATTTATATATGGCATGATCCCAAATAATGCATCATAGATTGGCAGGATCCATGTCAGCAAGTGGTGCGGTAAAAACGTTTCAACAGTCGAAGAAGAAAAATAATCTGCGATACACTAAATTTAAAGGGGTGTGAGGACAACAGTTCTTTTAGTAAAATGAAAGAGAATGAGAGAGAGAAAATGACAATGTTATATTTAACGTGGGGAACCAACAAATTGCCGAGACAATATTTCCAGATGGGCCCACGTGGCGGGTCTTGGA
>JAUZNK010002821.1:0-11247 GCA_035046665.1 Euphysa ruthae | reverse complement strand
TTTTATATATATATATATATATAGGGGGTCTTAAGAAATGACCAATGACTCAAAACATGATGAAATTCTTATTTTTGCCTAAATTTCATGATTTTCAAATATGATTTAAAATTTTGGGAGACATGTTTGGAAGGTGTCACCATATGAAAAGAAAAAAATTCTTGTCAATGCAAAATGGGCTTGTGCGAGTGATTGGAAACATAGGCCCATCACTAAAATTTAATACACGGTAAGTAGTCATAAATTTATTTTCAACACAAAATATGGCATATTATATGCATATATCTTTTTTTTTTCAGAAATTTTAAGTATTACGAAAGGTAGGTTTAAAAGCTGTGAATTCATCTTATTAGAAGTTATTTGACTTTTTGAGTGATGTATAGTTTTTATGTCATATTGCAAGTTTTAATTTCTGCAACCAAGCAATTTAACAGTCTTCAGTATTCAAAGTTATTTGAGTGACTATATTTCCAGATAAATAACTATTAAGCAATTTTGTATTATGAAAAAAAAATTTCTCTATTTTAAAAAGGGTAACATCTTTTTGTTAGGAATTTAAGAGTGGATTCATAAAAGAAGCTGCGTAGCCTTTATTATGAAAATTAATTTAATTTATACAAAGATGTTATATATGAGATATTAGAGTACGCAGTTTTTAATTTATTAATATTAAGATGTCCTTAACCAAATTATAATTTTATAACGTTTTTTACTAAAATTGGTGTATTTCACAAAAAAAAAACTTATTAGTGAGTAAATGAACAAAAATCAGATTTGACTAGTTCTTCCATAGCAATATTGAAATCGTTGATGGCTAGTTCATAGTGGCGGTTGTTAATTGTAAATTGTGTTGATATATGGCATAATAAATCATCAAAGTTATAAGAGTACTCATCGTTTTCATTTTGTAAAAAATTATTCCTTCCTTTCACTACATATTCATGCCTTTTACTCCATTGTGTTGAACATGAAAAATCTGACCAAGGAACCAATTCATACCAAATTTCACTACAACCCACTGGTTTATCTCACTATCTGGGTCTAACCCAATTTCAGCAATATATTGGATCATGACTGCGATTTGTTTTGTGTCTTTTTCTTCTAAAATATTGATTTCAACATGCGTTTCTTCGTACCTTAATTTACTACTTTGAGTTCTCGAGACCACCTCGAAAATAAGCTTTTTATCTGTTGTGCAGATAAATAATAGTCTGGAGTCAACTGCTTTTTTATTTCTTTTTGAGCTTGTTCAGAAGTTATCTTTTTCTTTGTTGTCTCTCCATCCATAAAAAACTTTATATAAAATTTTGTTTTGAGAGGGCTTGAATCTAAAGTTTTTAAACACTTGTAAACACAAACCTTCTGTTATAAACTCAGTGTATGTGATACTAAGTTTGCGTCTTCAGCATCCATGGATACTTCAATTGTCTCGTATATGATTGGAATTAGGTTTGTCATCGAAGAATGCTTCATCCTTGATACATATTTGGAACATACAACATCCATTGATGTGGCTAGCTTATCAAAAATCCTTGAAAAATCTGTCCATAAATAACTTATCTTGTACAAATAAAATAAATTGATATAAAATAAGCATTTTGACAAAACTATAAATGGATCTGCAGCTTTTTAGCTTCTGCAGATCTTTCCCAAGATCAATCTCTTTCCGTATATTATACGGAAAGAGATTGATCTTGTAAACTAGTCGGTGCTATTTTTTATCAATTTGTCAAAAGCCTTTGATGCGATTAGCCATTGAAATCTTTTTAACAAATTACCATCATATGGAATTCACGACGTGGAACTAGATTGGTTTGACGAATATCTTATTCAGCTTTATTAGTCAGTCAGAGGTGAAAACGAGTTATCAGAAAAACAGCCAGTTTTTTATTCCACAGGGCTCAATAGTATCTGCTTTTATTTGGTAATCTTATTCAACTTCTTAAAAACGCTGAAGTGATAAAATTTGCTGGTGAAATTGCTGACGACACATTTATTTATTATGCACACAACGATTTTCATAATATTGAAAATTCTGCAAACGAAGATTTACAGTATATCTCAGAATTTTCCATCAATTTTTAAAAAAAAGGGAAAACAGAGTCGGTAATTTTTGGCACAGCACAATGGATTTCAAGAAAACTTGAACAACTTAGCCTTAACTTTAGAAACGTGTCCATCTTATCAAAAAAAGTGTATAAGTATTTGGGGACTGTTGATGTAAAGCTTCTGGTTAACAATGATTTTAACAAGAAAGTGTGCAAGAAAAGCTGTTTTGCGACTCCATCTTTTATAGTCTTTAAGAATGAACTTGACATTAAAAGCAACAGTAATATTTGCACCATGATGGTTGTCCCACTACTTCTATTTAATAACACCATTTAGCTCAATTTCACTAAAACATAATCGGAAAGACTTTTCTTTCTTCATAAAAGAGCTGTAAATATAATTGACAATACAACTATGACAAATAGCATGTTGGACATATAAACATTGTCAAAAATATAGGCTTGCAAGTTAGTCAGAAAGTTTTTAGATATTTGTGAGAACTTTCACGATTACTTCAAAATTCCAAATTATTCAAAAAGAACATGTAACCAATGACATGTAACCAATGCAGTTTCATAACAATACCTGAAGTTAAACTTGGATTAACAAAGAAAGCATTTTTTGAGCCAATTTGTACCATTTGTAACCAGTTACCAAACCATATCAGAAAAGAGAGTGATTTTGCATTATTTAAAAAGAAACTAAAAGGTTTTTGGTTTATTTCTCACTGCTTCTTTATTATTTGTGCTTCATTTAGCATTTTCATACAGTTTATAATTGTCAGAACTCACAAATGTCAGAATTTGCGATCCTTTTTATTTGAAGGAACACTTATTGTTTAATATTTTAAATTTGCCATTTTATAGTAAGTGCAACCTTTTAAGCGAGACTTACCAATTATTAAGAAAACTTTCAAATTTAATCTTAAATATGTCATTAGTCATGTTTGTTATTATTGTTGTCATGTTTTTTCTTTTGGAAGAAAAGAGAGTATAACAGGTGGAATAAAAATGTTGTTGTGTGTAAGATTATGTTGCACTGCTGTATATACTAATTTTGGTATTTAATTTTGAACAAATTTTCTTTTACCATACTACCCAGATTTCCCAGATTAGTGACTTGTAAATCTAGGATCGCTGTTTTAATGGTTTCGAAGATTTGGTAAAATCTTTTTTATGCTTTTCCATGTCTCCAGGTTTCCAGGTTATATAATTTTGCCGCCTTTGTGAGGAGGAGTTATTAATAATCCTTTTAGAAACACTAGTATGAAAATTATTTCCATCTTAGCTAGATTCTCTTCAAAAGAATAGAGGTTTAGGTCAGGGTAAGATTTCTTCAACACTAACAAGCCTTCGTTTGACCCTAAACATTATTTTACAATGATGTTAGAGTAAACATAGACATGGCCTCAGAACTGTTAGAGTTTTTGGATCCAGAAGAGCACCGCAAGTTATTCACTGTTGTAGGTAAGTCAGCTAAAGAACCTCTAGCGCCGGCACTTTTCGTGGTATTGATCAGCAGATTTTAGGGAACTAGCCCTCAAGATTAAGTTGATTGCTGTCAATGCTCCGGGTAACAACATATTGGATGACGGAAAATACAATACTCACACAAAGGTATTTGTGCCCTGTCATAATCCAATTGATCCACCAAAAATCTAGCATGACCGACCACTGGACGACGTTGCCGAACAGGCCTTCAGCAACCTTTATTCCTCGTGCGCCAATAAAGGAATCTGGACTACTACAGTGCAAAAAACCATTAAAAAGAGAACGAGGGAATTATTTATCGTATTCGCAGTTAGGGCCATTCCCTCAACCACAAGACTCTGGCTGTGTGATCAGGCTCTTGTGGCGAGCAATGGAGGTCATGGTCCGCGGTGTCCAGAGTGATTACTGAAGCATTTACAGAGAAAACTGGTGCAGGCACTCGGGAAGATATTCCAAAAGAGCTATACATAGAATAACACAAAGTCATCCACTCTATGGGTGGTGCTTTTCCCTAACTACTGTAGCTCAGCTCTCTGCTTAAGTGTTTGATCCAAACACCCATCTGTATACCATCAATCGCTTGGGAGAGCATCTGCATGAAAACCAGGAATTGGTCACAAATCCAGATCTCAGACTTACTTAACTCTGGGGACATGAAAGAAGCCACTGTCCATGAGGTTGTTCATAGCATTGGCATCAAACCAACCATCAAATTTCCACTCAGAGATATGGTTGTCCAGTTTGTTAGAAAATGCGCTAGGCATTGTGACCATTCTAGCATTATTATCCGCGTGACCACAGTGAAGCTGCTTACCTCTGCAATGTTCTAGGAGAAGCTTTGGCTATTGAACTGTGTGAAAGCCGAGGAGAGCCACTACATCAACTAAAAGGACGGCAAAACAAGGCCACAGTGGTTTCATGTATTGGAAAAACTTACTTGTTAAGAACAGTCCTATAAGGTATGGACAGTGGCAACACAGGCAGCCCGCTCACCAGTGGTGTCCTGAGGTTGCAGGTTGGATAATCTACTGGGCAACTTGAATTCCAAGCAAGCGAGACTGCCCCGCTTTCCTCCGATCTCATTGCCGCTACTGCATGATGTATCTATTTTACTGGTCAAGGTGGAAGCGGTAAGACGAATTGGGCCATGAAAACCTTTACTGGGTCCAAGCTGATCGTACTCACTCCAGAAAATGACCTGATCTAGTCCCACCGAGATAACCCCATCTTGACTTGGAATCCCATCAAGCTCAAACCATGCATCAACCCTACGAAGCTGATAGAAGAGGGTGCCCCTATTTCCCTAGGTCATCGACTCAACAATCTTTCTGAGGTTATAGCGTTTACATTAGTGTTTGTGTTTGTTGTAATATCTCAACCAAGACTCTCAAGATCATACTTGACTACCTGTCCCGCCTAACTTTTCAAGTAATATGTTGTGGGGACTGTGGACAGATTCTGCTATAGAACGATAAAAAAGGCCCACACGAAATGCCAAAAGGGTGCTTTCAAAGGGTTGATGTGGTGCCAGCCAGACTGCGTTCAGCTCAATTTCTTCCTTGAGCGTTTCCCAGGGATAGCATTCAATCAAGCTTTGAGAAGCACTGCACCGGATGACATTTACGTTTGTTACACAAACCTCCTAGATGAGAAGGTCCAGGCTAACCTACTTCGGCATCACAAAGAAAATCATCATGAACTCCTGGCTAAGATATGCTTTAGCCGGACGACATAATTGCCCAACATTACGGAAAACAGGGTCTGACGGTACCATACCTAGAAGTCGCAAGATAGTTAAGGCATACAAAGGAACAATTGTCCAAGTGCCTCTACAGATCATAGAGGGAAGGATCTCACTCGAGTGGACGTATGCATGTTGGGGGCTGTGCATCATGTCCAGGGAAAAATAAACAGGCATCCTGTCTGGTTGATCGTGGTAGACCATAGCCTCAGTAGCTGGATAAGCAATGGTGTCTACACAGCAGTCTCACGTATGAGGTTGATAGTTCAAATTGGGAGGGTCTTACCTTCATTCCATGCCTTGCATCACTTGATTATTATATATTTATTATTATTTTATAACTAAATTCAAAACTCTCTCAAAATTCAAAAAAAATTCAAAACTCCGTTAAAGGCACAGTGTGATGCAACCGGGGTGAGATGGCTCCTTCCAGATTCCAGTCTACACTCACCCACATAAACTTTTCATTTTCAAGCAGGAAGTTCAACTTCCTGTGCACTAGGATAATAATTGTATTCGGTTTCTTATTTAAATATCAAACCATAAGCTCTGTTGAAATACTTGTGATGCTCAAAATTGATTAAGTTCGATTATCAATTTTGAGTATTTTTTTTGAACAATTATAATTGCTCATAAAGCTTTTTTTTTTTAATATTTAGTTGTAATTTAAAATAAAAAAGGTTTTGATGGCGGGGAAAATTCAAATTCATAACACCAAAGTGACTGGTGTCTTAAACAGACGTGTTAGCACACTGAGCCACATCAACATATGCTAACATTTAAAACTTAACAGTTTTAAAACTTTTTAAATTGAAAAAAACCAATGTTTCGGAGCTGCGAATTATAGGGGAGAGTGTAAATTTACAATTACTAATTATATATCTACGTAAAACTGACTCATGTAAATTTACTTTTGTCCAGTTGTTTATGTACATGAAACCATCCCTCGCCTACATTATTATTTGTCCAATTATATATGTACGCAAGGATTGTAAAACCCTGTTGGGTTCCCTGGATAAATCCCCCTATTCTGCCGTCCCCCCTACAAATGCTATTCTTTCATTTTCTTAATGTTTTGTATTTTCTTAATGTTTAGATGAATACTTGAAAACCATTAATTATTCCACTCTAGTATAAACTTTTTTTTTTTCATTGAAGATCAAATGAATGCAAAGGTGCGCAGACTAGTTTTTCAATAAAATTTGTTTTTTAATTGTCTTACATAATCAGTTTATTTAAAGGTTTCCAAACATTTCCAAAAATAAAAGTAATAAAAAAATGATGAACCGCTCAAATTCAAATTGTGCCCGATTCTTTCTTAAACTTATATTTTAGGACAAAGGAGTAAATTCTTCTGAGATTGTTTAAAAAATGGAGTCAAGTGTTTTTTTCTCCTCTTTATATATATTTGTTTTATATGATATTTATGAGTTTTTTAATCAGCTAAAATAATTGGTAAAATAAAATAATTAGTTTTAATTGGTATTACTTAATTAGTTTTAAATTGTTATGATTGTTATGATTCAATTTATTCTTTATTTATACGCAAAAAATTTGGAACCATCAATAATTTCAAATTAAGTTGTTACTGAGAAAAATGGATTTATGTTTAAAGATTTTTTTCTTGAGAATTTAATGTTTAATATATAAATATATGTATGAGAAAATAAGTAACAATTTAGGTTGCTGATACTTAATTTCCTCCCCTAACTAAATATCCCAAAAAATTTTATGTAAATTTAAAAATTATTGGGCAATATTCTTGTAACATTTTTTTTTTTTTTTTTTTTTTTTTTTTTTAAATAAATATATATATTTCATGAATTGAAACTTCTGGAATCTTAAAGCTAAAAAAAAATCTACCAATGTGAAGTATGCTGTTTTACAAACGTCAGAACTTTTTTAAAACAAGCGTTGTTTTTCAACTATGTTCAAATTTCTTTTATTACAGCGAAAAGGTATATTGAATATGAAGTCTTTACTTGATGCACTTAATGAAGAACGGAGGTCAGCAGATTCGCTACATAAAACTAATGAAAAAATTGCTATGAAAGGTTTTTTAAGGAATTTACAGGTTTGCTCTTATGTTATCTATTCAACATTAGCTCACTTTGTGCATCATGTGTTATGGGATTATAATGTTATCTATTCAACATTAGCTCACTTTGTGCATCATGTGTTATGGGATTATAATGGAATCGTTTTGTTGTTAACAAGGGCCCTAAATTTAAAAAAAAAAAGTTCTTTGTTTTTTTTTTTCAAAATTTTAACAGGTTTTGTTGACTTACCTGCAATTTGCCCGTCCTTGTTGTTGGTTTCAGAATAATAAAACCTTAATAAAAGGCTCAGTTTACTTTGATAAATAGAGAATAGGTTTTAATAAAGATACTGCTGGTAAAGAAAGGTCAAAATCAATAAATAAGCTTTGAAAATTGGCTTTATAAAATTAAATAAAACATGTGAAGGAAATATTTCTGCTAAAGGGATTCCAATGTACTTTGACATGCTCGTCTCTATTTAAATAATGTAGAATGCTTTATATTTCATCAAAACGGTACAAACGGTTCTCAAGCTTTTAAAGTTTTGGGGTATAGTTTAAAATATGCCTTGTGATAACATCACAGTTACGTATGACACATTTAGGACATCACATTTTCATCTATATCTTCAGAAATAACAACAGTTTTTAAATAACTTTTATTAGAGTGATAATGTCTTTAATAATTATTCGCACAAACTGAAAATATATTTTTACAGGCGGTTAGTTCCAGGCCCGGACAATGTGGAATATCTTTATTTCGGCTTCTTGGATTTCAAAGAAAATTGACATGAAAATTTATCACGGCTCTCCTAAAACGATTTCAACATTGTTTAAGAATTCAAACATGATTTATTATCAATAAACCAAAAATGTAAAAGACCTTGGATCTAGCTGCCTTTCAAAAATAAAATTACAAATTTTGTACAGAATCAATAAAAACATAAACACCTATCACCCTTTTAAATATTATTTAAAAATTGTAAATGCTTTTGAAGATTTAGAGGGAAATTTGATGTCTTAAATGTGCCTTACTTAAATTTGATCTCATCAATAGGCCTGTTTCACATCGTAGTCCAAAAGTTCAAGCATTTAACTCAAGAACCTTTTTTTGCTGAAATAAAATCTTAAATAGAGAACAACAGGCCAAAGTACTTCAGAGTCCCTTTAAATAAATCAATTTACAACACTTCTACATCATTGTTTCAATTTTGGTATATTAAACCAAACAGCATAGCAACTAAACAATCAAGAAATAATGAAATGCTCATGATAAATAAAAAATAAAGAATATTATAATGATATTCTTAATAATTTTTAAAAGTCAAGTTCAATGACTGCTAGATAGACAACATTTGGAACAAAATTAAGCCGATGGAATTTTAAAATATAATTTTCTGTTCAAGGAGAATTTCTTAATTCCCTGCCCCTTTTTATTTAAAATTTGTCCTAAATATTCGACCTTAATATTTGAACTAAATATTTAACCTTAATATTTCACCTAAATATTCGACCTTATTTATTTATTTTATTATATTTGAGGTATATATTTGAGATACATAAAAAGATTCATTTTAAGGTTTTAGAATAATTAATATGTTTGGAATAATTAAGATATTTAGAATAATTAGGATAATTAGAATAATTAGGATATTTACACACTTATTTTCTAATATAACAATTTATTTTAGACAGGGAAGCAAGAATACTATATTTTATACAAATGTGCGTTTGCTTCAACGTCACGCTTGGAATCCTTTAGTAACAACAGAAAATTGACAAATCCCAACAGTATAATATTCCTAACTGATTGCTTTGATGTTATACGCACATCACAGAAACGCCACCCATTCTCGTTCTTTCTGTTTACAAGTCAGGCAAGAATACATCTGGCAGCAGAACATGAAAAGGATTGCATGACCTGGTTAACATTGATTGAAAGGGAGCGCATAAATTGCGATTCTTACGTCCACAATGAGCCGAAATACTGTAAGTTATTTAACTTTCTTTAAACAGTCTTTTTAAAATATTCTTATACGGTAGTTTAAAATTATCATAGGTTACAAATTTTTTTCAATTATGCCATTTGCATTTATGTAGTTATTTTTATTTTTTATGCTTTAGTAACGTTTTTGTATGTATCAGTAACGTTTATGTATATATCAGTAACGTTTTTGTATGTATTAGTAACGTTTTTGTATATATCAGTAACGTTTTTGTATATATCAGTAACGTTTATGTATGTATCAGTAACGTTTATGTATATATCAGTAAAGTTTTTGTATACATCTATGATGTTTTTGTATTAGTAGATTTTTTTTATTTTGCGCTAAATTAATTAATTTATAATTACACTGTTGATATAAACTGTGTGTACATGGATTAATTAACATCTTTGTTTTCATATTTATTACCCACAACGACAACAACAATGTGTAATAAAGTATATTTGAAAACTCAACAATTAATAGAGCATGTTACCATAATGCTGTTTTATACTTAAATTATTGCATGTCAATCTGAAAATATCTGAACTTAATTTCCTGTAAAACTCACATTTGTAGCTTTTAATATGAAAAGACTTAGATATGAATAGAGATCTTACTGTTATTTTTCATCCAAATACACTTCTTTTAAGAAGTTTACCAGGATGTAACGGTACTTTTTTAATGTAGTTTACAAGGATGGAACTGTACTCTTTCTAAAAAGCTTACAAGGATGTAACGGCATTTCTTTTAAGAAGTTTACAACAATGTAACTGTACTTTTTTTAAGAAGTTTACCAGGATGTAACGGTACTTCTTTTAAGAAGTTTACAGGGAAGTAACGGTACTTTATTTAAGAAGTTTACAAGGATGTAATGGTACTTCTTTATAAGAAAAAATCTGTTACAATTAACTTTATTTAAAACTTTTTGTGACATTTTTTTAAATGATAGGTTCATTCCAACAATTCTGTGAATTTGCTTGTTTATTATCAATAACCCTGAAAAGGGTTTTGAATACTCAAATTCTTCTTGTAAAAAACAATTTTATATTCTAGTGCAATCATGGGTAGTCAATGTACGAAGCAGAGGAAATTATTTTATCAAAGGTTACTACCTTTTAGGAATAAAACATTCTGGTTTGGATTTTGTTTCTCGTTCTACAGCTGGTGTTGTGTCATCGGTTCCGATGCTTTCAATTGAACGGTGTGGATACACAGAAAATTTTTTTTATATAGAGTGCTGGCATAACGAAACTTCATGTTTGCTGTGGCTGGATATGGAAGATCCACAAAGTGCCTATAGTATTGATCAATTAATCAAACAGTGAGTAGTTTAAATATATATTTACCAAATTGACTCATTTTAGAATTTTACTCAAGCTGTACATAACTTCTTGTTTTTATGGCATAATCCTCTGCATGATGAGTTTTCACTATGAATTGAATTCAAAAAATATGGAACAACTTTATACTCTAGATAATTGCTGTCTCACTTTCTTGTTTTATGTTGATTTTCACGCTTAAGTCACAAAATTTAATCTAAATTGTGTCAGAATTACAATACTGGTGAAGTTATTTTTTAATATATGATTTTGTTTTTGATTGTGACAAAGTATCCAAAAGCATTTCAAATGAACATGTTCCAATAGGGGAAGATTAGGTGGTTTATACTCCGAAGTGGGAGCCACTATCCTTGTCTACATTTATAATTTCCAGGTATTATTCTATGTGAAACTGTCCCCACCTACATAAATAATTGGGAAATGTAAATTTACCTGAATAAGACTTATCTATTTAGACTTTATCCTAGGAGACTCCGTAGGATGACACAACCAATTTCTCCTTCCCATTTTGTGTTTTGTGAGTTCTCTCTTGCGCCGACAACCCTACTGTCAGCAGCACCGAGACATTTTTATATAATTTTGTATTTAATTTATGTATGCA